>JBBPBX010013119.1:34042-52912 GCA_038048925.1 Garcialebias charrua | reverse complement strand
TGGCGTTCCACTCTAAGATTATCATACGACCCTCTCCCCTGTTGTTCCCGTTTACCCATCTCCCCCAAGTGACTCGTTAATGTGTTCCCATGTTATGTCTTTTATCCCCAAAAAACTTTCTGCTCCTTTCACTATGATCTTGATTTTTTCAGTTTTTTGTTTGACTTGGTCTGTACAGTTGACAACATAAGCGATGAACAACATGATCTTTTCTACAGTAACTTCTGACTCTGGTTTTGGTTGTTCTACTGGTGTTAGACTCGGTGTAACTACTTGTTGGGGTTTTACATTGTCTATTCTAACCTTCTGTCCTTGCACCTTTTTTACTGCTTCTGCATAACTGATGTTATTGATTGTTTTCACCTGTTGAATTTCCACTGCCTTCTTTCTAATTTCACAGCCCCCATATGTCACCCGGTGTTGTCCTCCACAGTTGCAGCACTTGTCTTGACTACCTTCTGTGCATTCTTCATATTTGTGGTTTCCTCCACATCTTGGGCATCTCTGATGTCCTCTGCACACTGCAGCTATGTGTCCATATCTTTGGCACTTGTAGCATCTGACAGGTGGGGGAATGTACGGCCTGACTGGAAAACTTAGACATCCTATTTTTAGTCTTTCCGGTAATCTCTCCATCTTAAACTCCAACATTATTGACATGCTTGGTACTCGTTCTCCATCAACTTTTCTTGTCAGTCTTGTCACTTTGTTAATGTCATATTCAAGAATACTCTTTTTGAGTTTTTCCAAGTCTTCGTCCGTCGGGATCCCGGTGATCACTCCCCTCATTATTTTATGTTATTTTCCTTTCTCTGACACTCTTTTTACAGATGTTATCAATATGCATTACTTTAGCTTTCTGCTCTTCTGTATTCACAATGATTAACAAGTTCCCATCCCTAAGGATTTTAGCAAAGTGTACTTCTCCAACTTTCTTTTGCAGATCTCTAGACACTGCTATTGGGCCTAACTGTAAGTTTCCATCGTCTTCTTTGAATTTTAGAATTATTTTGAACTCTTCCTTTACCATTTTTTTGCTCACAACATTACTTCCTTCATCTGAACTTATTTCATCCAAGGTCCGTTTTTTTTTTTTTTTTTTCATTCATTCAACCTTTATTTAGTCAGGTAAATCTTTTGAACCTCATGGGCTCATTTACGAAAGCGACCTGCTAAAACTAAAGAACAATGAACAGTAATGGTAGAATTTCCTTAAACAATAAACAATCAAACAATAAACAATAGAAAACAAAAGAGAGAGAAAAAAGATATATATATATATATATATATATATATATATATATATATATATATATATATATATACATACATACATACATACATACATACATATACATACATATATACATATACATACATACATATATACATATATACATTCCTCCTTTTAACAAAGTATCAAAAAACTAGCAAAACATTATAAGGTAGACGTATAAAATCAAAGACAGGAACAAATCTGCATTGGTTTTTGCCAGGATTCCAACAGATTCTGAAAACCATTTAGAGAAGTCAAGGTCGAGAGCTTCAGATCTTTTTGTAAGATATTCCATGAAGCAGGAGCGGAGTAGGAGAAGGCCCTTTTTCCAAGTTCAGTCCTCACTGACGGAACACTGCAGGTAATCATGTCCTGAGAGCGCACGCTGTAGCTGCACTCACGCAAAGACATGTAGGAGGAGATGTATGAGGGCAGCAGACCAAGAAGTGATTTAAAGATGAAAATGTACCAGTGGAAGAGTCTGCGTGAGGTTAATGATGTCCAGTTAACCAGTGAATACAGGGTGCAGTGGTGGGTACGATAATCACAGCCAGTTATGAATCTTAGTGCACCATGATAGACAACATCCAACATCCGCAGGGTGCTTGTAGGAGCATTCATGTTGACTTGTTTTTTCCTCTTCCTTGTCCTTTTCCAGTCACCTGCGTCCAAACATTAATTTCCATATCGTCGTCATCATCAATCCGAGTCGCCATTCCAGTCCAATCCACAACCAGCTAGTTATCCACCGCCAATTTCAAAAGGGTTGTTCATCAAACCGTTCCTCGCTTGAAGCTCTTATATCCAGAAGTTTGAACAGTCCTACCTCAGCCCGCAGTGTCTCGCAGCGACACACCTCGAACCAGATCTCATGTTGATGTTGTTGCGGCTGCAGTGGTTTTTGCCTCTGCAGGCCTTCTGCAGGTGTTTTGTGTTGCCCTGATTGGTGCACTCCCTATTATTTAAGCTGCCATGCATGCAGCAGGAGGGGAGGCTTTTCCCCCTTCCTCCTCCTCAGAACACCATTTTGGTTTGGTTTGTACCTTATGGTTGGTGTTGGTGAGTTTTGTCTACAATAATCATTTTGGGTTTCTCATTTTAGGCATTCATTTATTCATTTATCTAGCAGGTATTCATTTTTCTTGGTTTCTTTGCTCTAAAATAATTTAATAAATACTTTTTTTAGTTAATCAGAAATCCTTGTGTGGCCTCCTTTAATGTTACCCCACCAAATGAGCCTGGTGGACGTAACATTGTGGGGGCTCGTCTTACGCTGAACCTTGTGGGTTTTTTTTTCCTGCTTGGTTGGCTTGATTGGTTTTTTGTCTGTTTTGGTCTTACTTTTGATATGGTGTGTTCCTTGTGTGTTTGCTTGGAGGTCCATGAGGATTTTGTTTGTTTTGGTATTTTGTGGGCTTTCTTTTTGAGGGGGGAGGAAAGTCTTGCTGGTTAAAATAAGTGAGTGCTGACTGGTGTTTTTTGGCTTTAGTCGACCCTGTTTGTTGTTTTTGTTATTTTTGGGTGGATTCTGGGCTGAGGGCACCGCCCTGGTTGCTGCCTGAGAGGGTTTGGCCTGGAGGGATTTGCTGCCAGTGGCATTTTGGTGCTTCAACTGCCTTGGCTACCTTGGCTCTTGGAGGAAGGCCTGAAGACTAGGCTAAGGTTAGTTAGTTTTTTTTTTCACTTAGCTGTAGGAAAATGGAGATTTGCCATTTGTTTGCACCAGTCATGCATTTCTTTATAGTGGTTGGATAAATAATTTGGTAAAATTTGGTATTCTGGTTGGACTTGGTATTTGGTAACTGATTAGCTGTTGGAATTTGGTTTGTTAAAATGGATATTGTGAGTTCTTTTTTGGCTTCCCCAACTTTAGAACTTTTGGAAAAGCTCACTAAGGAGCAGATTTGTCAGGTAGCTGAACACTTTAAAATTGATTTTGAAGCTGCAAAAGGATTGAGGTCACCCCAGCTAAAGAGTTTTTAAAAAGACAATCTTGTAAAAATGAATGTCTTTACTATTTCTCTTTCAGATGCTTATATTACAGACATGACTTCCGGTGGTGCAGATCAGTTAACTGGTGCCTCTAAGTCGGATGAGGAATCTTTGGATCCAACCGTATTGTAACTCAAGATTCTCAATTAATGTTTCAATTTAAAAGATCTGAGGTTGAAATGAAGTTTGAGTTGGAAAAGTTACGGCTGGCCCATGAAGAGGAAGAAAGGAGGTTGACACGTGAACAGGAAGAGGGGAGGTTAGCAAGTGAACTTGAACAGGAAGACAGGAGATTAGCACGTGAACATGAATTTGAAGAAAAGAGGTTAGCACGTGAACATGAGGAAAAGAAGTTAGCACAAGAACAGGAAGAAAAGAGGTTAGCACGTGAATATGAGGAAAAGAAGTTAGCACAAGAACAGGAAGAAAAGAGGTTAGCACAAGAACAGGAAGAAAAGAGGTTAGCACGTGAACATGAAGAAAAGAGGTTGGCACAAGAACAGGAAGAAAAGAGGTTAGCACGTGAACATGAAGATAAGAGGTTGGCACAAGAACAGGAAGAAAAGAGGTTAGCACGTGAACATGAAGATAAGAGGTTGGCACAAGAACAGGAAGAAAAGAGGTTAGCACGTGAATATGAGGAAAAGAAGTTAGCACAAGAACAGGAAGAAAAGAGGTTAGCACGTGAACATGAAGATAAGAGGTTGGCACAAGAACAGAAAGAAAAGAGGTTAGCACGTGAACATGAAGATAAGAGGTTGGCACAAGAACAGAAAGAAAAGAGGTTAGCATATGCACATGAGTTGGAGCTTAAGAAATTATCTCTGGAAGCTGAGCATCTGAAGTTGAGGTCTGAGGGCAGGTTAAGTGGTGGAACTCTTAATCTGTCTCAAGTTGGTGATGGGTCTTCTACACTCACAGAAATATTTAACCCCAATTTTTAAGATTTATGTAATTTTATTAAATGACAAAATTGCGTGCCTTTTTATTAGATAAGTTTAAGGCAAACCTATGAAATAAACCTTACATGATGCATATTCATTCATGTAATAAGGCCTATTTATTTTAAATGCATAACCCTCAGGTTTATGTATTCAGAATTAATAACATATAATTACTCTAAATGAATAATCTTGAGGGTATTTATTTCAAATACATAAAGAATATTATTTTAATTTGCATAATAATCAGGTTTATTATTCAATATAAATAGCATATATTTATTTTAATTACATGTCATTTATGCATATGTAATGAACTAAATTAATCAAAATGCATAACATTTATGCAATTCCTTTCCATTCATACCAACAATCTTAATGAAGCAATCAGTTGTTGTTCTTTCAACATCTTTATTAAACTTCAAATCATATTAAATACACAAAATTATAATATCAAAATTAAAGTTTCACTTGTGCATATTCACAAGACCATAGGTCCCATTTTGGCCATACTTTTCCTAAAATATTACAAGTAAAAAAAATAAAGACTTCACCTTAGTGGATTTTGTAGAAACTTAAGCACCTTTTAGAACAAATCTTTGTAACACTTAACTCCACTGAATCTGGAAACAATTCAAGAAAAAAAATCTGGTTTGAGCTGAGGTAATACAATATGTCCCGCTAAAACATTTTAGAAACCAACCATCTATGAACTCACATAAGAACTCACCTACACAGCCACATTCACACATCACTTCCTGTTAAGTGCTTCAACATCAAAAGAAATAAAAGAACAACATCAAACAGGTATTTTCCTGACACACCCTTCAAGAACTATAAGGGATTTAAACAGTCTGTATGATGGAGAAACTGACAAAAAAATCAGGTAGCTGTGCATGTGCATTATTGCCAGCCAAATCCATGGAGCACACATCACTTCCTGTTAAGTGCTTCAACATCAAAAGAAAAAAAAAGAACATTAAACAGGTATTTTCCTGACACACCCTTCAAAAACTATAAGGGATTTAAACAGTCTGTATGATGGAGAAACTGACAAAAAATCAGGTAGCTGTGTATGTGCATTATTGCCAGCCAAATCACTGGGGCAATTTGAGTTTCAGTGTCTGTACTTTTGGTGACAGCTTGGCTGAGTCCAGGTTCATCAGGATTTTCTGGTACACCTCGAATGTACGGGTCAGGCTTTTCGGATAGCTCAAGTTGAGTGCATAGATCAGTCCATAAAGCATCACGCACGCATGGCTGACACTCTGTAGGTTATGGAGGACTTCCACACCTTCCAGCACAACTCCAACATCAGCAAAGCGTCCATTACCTGGACCATCAGGACCACGACCCTCTGCTCGGACAGTGTAGATGCCCATGGTCTTCTCCGCAATGTCTGCCTCAGCCTCTCTGGATTCAATGTCCTGGAATATAAAGAGAACAGAATGATTGGTTATGTGATCCTAACCTTGACCACTAAAATCTAAGCAGCTCATCCTTAGGCCAAGTGAGTGTTCATTTGAATAAATTTCTTTAAAGCACTGCATATGTGTTATGTAGCATGTATGTATGTAGCATGTAGTATGTATGTATTATGTATGTGTGTAGTATGTATGTAATATGTATGTATGTGTGTAGTATGTATGTAATATGTATGTATGCGTGTAGTATATATGTAATATGTATGTATGCGTGTAGTATATATGTAATATGTATGTAGTATATATGTATGTATGTAGTATATATATATATGTATGTATGTAGTATATATGTATGTATGTAGTATATATGTAATATGTATGTATGTATATATGTATGTATGTAGTATATATGTAATATGTATGTATGTATATATGTAATATGTATATGTATGTATGCATGTAGCATATATGTAATATGTATGTATGTATGTAGCATATATGTAATATGTATGTAGTATATATGTAATATGTATGTATGTAGTATATATGTAATATGTATGTATGTAGTATATATGTAATATGTATGTATGTAATATATATGTGATATGTATGTATGTAATATATATGTAATATGTATGCATGTATGTAGTATATATGTAATATGTATGTATGTATGTAGTATATATGTAATATGTATGTATTTATGTAGTATATATGTAATATGTATGTATGTAGTATATATGTAATATGTATGTATGTATGCATGTAGTATATATGTAATATGTATGTATGCATGTAGCATATATGTAATATGTATGTAGCATATATGTAATATGTATGTAGTATATATGTAATATGTATGTATGTAGTATATATGTAATATGTATGTATGTATGTAGTATATATGTAATATGTATGTATGCATGTAGTATATATGTAATATGTATGTATGTAGTATATATGCAATATGTATGTATGTAGTATATATGTATGTATGTAGTATATATGTAATATGTATGTAGTATATATGTAATATGTATGTATGCGTGTAGTATATATGTAATATGTATGTATGCGTGTAGTATATATGTAATATGTATGTATGCGTGTAGTATATATGTAATATGTATGTATGTATATGTATGTATGTATGTAGTATATATGTAAATATGTATGTATGTATGTATGTATGTATGCATGTAGCATATATGTAATATGTATGTATGTAGCATATATGTAATATGTATGTAGTATATATGTAATATGTATGTAGTATATATGTAATATGTATGTATGTAATATATATGTGATATGTATGTATGTAATATATATGTAATATGTATGCATGTATGTAGTATATATGTAATATGTATGTATGTATGTAGTATATATGTAATATGTATGTATTTATGTAGTATATATGTAATATGTATGTATGTAGTATATATGTAATATGTATGTATGTATGCATGTAGTATATATGTAATATGTATGTATGCATGTAGCATATATGTAATATGTATGTAGCATATATGTAATATGTATGTAGTATATATGTAATATGTATGTATGTAATATGTATGTATGTATGTAGTATATATGTAATATGTATGTATGTAGTATATATGTAATATGTATGTATGTAGTATATATGTATGTAGCATGTATATATGTATGTAGCATATATGTAGCATGGATGTATGTATGTATTCTGTATGTATGTAGTATGAATGTATGTAGTACGTATGTATGTAGCATGCATGTATGTATGTAGCATGCACAACACCAACATCAGCAAAGCGTCCATTACCTGGACCATCAGGACCACGACCCTCTGCTCGGACAGTGTAGATGCCCATGGTCTTCTCCGCAATGTCTGCCTCAGCCTCTCTGGATTCAATGTCCTGGAATATAAAGAGAACAGAATGATTGGTTATGTGATCCTAACCTTGACCACTAAAATCTAAGCAGCTCATCCTTAGGCCAAGTGAATGTTCATTTGAATAAATTTCTTTAAAGCGCTGCATATGTGTTATGTATGTAACATGTATGTATGTATTCTGTATGTATGTAGTATGAATGTATGTAGTACGTATGTATGTAGCATGCATGCATGTATGTATGTATGTAGCATGCACAACACCAACATCAGCAAAGCGTCCATTACCTGGACCATCAGGACCACGACCCTCTGCTCGGACAGTGTAGATGCCCATGGTCTTCTCCGCAATGTCTGCCTCAGCCTCTCTGGATTCAATGTCCTGGAATATAAAGAGAACAGAATGATTGGTTATGTGATCCTAACCTTGACCACTAAAATCTAAGCAGCTCATCCTTAGGCCAAGTGAATGTTCATTTGAAGAAATTTCTTTAAAGCACTGTATATATGTGTTATGTATGTAACATGTATGTATGTATTCTGTATGTATGTAGTATGAATGTATGTAGTACGTATGTATGTAGCATGCATGCATGTATGTAGCATGCACAACACCAACATCAGCAAAGCGTCCATTACCTGGACCATCAGGACCACGACCCTCTGCTCGGACAGTGTAGATGCCCATGGTCTTCTCCGCAATGTCTGCCTCAGCCTCTCTGGATTCAATGTCCTGGAATATAAAGAGAACAGAATGATTGGTTATGTGATCCTAACCTTGACCACTAAAATCCAAGCAGCTCATCCTTAGGCCAAGTGAGTGTTCATTTGAATAAATTTCTTTAAAGCGCTGCATATATGCGTTCATGAGAATGAGATGGATGCTAGTTCAAGGTCACAATGACCTTAAGACCTTTGATCACCTCCAAAAAGCCTGGAAAAAAAGAAAAAGTCATAAGTATGCATTTTGCGTTGTTGTTAATAGATTATTCACAGCCTACTGTCAAATTCTGCACTTTTCTATCAAGGTGACAACAACAATTACAACAAAAATTGAACCTTTACAGTAGTAGTCTTGTTCTCACATGTTTATGGGTTGATTCACCACTGAGGGTTTGTGCTTCTTTAATACGAAGGGATTTCCGTGGAGAATGCTCTTTTCCCACTGAAGCCTTTGACCTGCCAAAATAAAAAAATGCAGTTAACAAAATACCAAATACAAACAAATCCATCCATCCATTATCTATACCCGCATCTTCCTTTCAGGGTCATAGGGATCACTCGTGACCATACCCAGTAGTCACTGTACAAGGGGTGAGGTACACCCTGGACAGGTCGCAAGTCCATCACTGGGCCACATACCGGTAGATTCAAACGAGTCAAACAACCACTCACTCTCACCTAGGGACAGTTTAGAGTTATTAATTAACCTAACATTTATGTTTTTGGTCTGTGGGAGGAAGCTGGAGTATCCGGAGAAAACCCACCCATGCACGGAGAGAACATACAAACTCTACCCAGAAAGGTCTCTGGGCAGGGATTTGATTCAGTGACTCCAGAAATGCATTGATATATAGAAATACATAATCAGGAACACCCCTGTTTGTTCAGAGATCAGTGTTGTAAATACGTAGGCAGTTACTACCGGTATAAGAAACAAATAAACTGTTCATTGATGCAGGGAAAATGGATTAAATGAAAGGAAGCAAACTTCTCCAACCTCTTTTCCCTCTCTTCTGCCTTTTCTACTCACTTCCTCTCTCCTAACCTCTTGTTTACTCCGCTCATATATAAGAGATATAAGAGAGGACAGTAGTAAGAGGTTTGGAGGGAGGATGACAGGGAAGAGAAAGGACCTACCTTTCCCTATCCTAACCTTCTCTCTCCCTTTACCTTTTTTCTGTTGGAAACTGCTCCCCTTCTAGTCAATATTCTGTCCCAACTGCAAAAACAGTTAATGCTTTGTACAATGCTTTATGACTTACCTCTTGACATGTGAGTTTGGCTTTGCTGACTGTCTCAGATCCTCGACTTCCTTTTGACAGAGAAAAATAAACAATTATCCCATTGTTTCTTTCCATAGACAGCAATCCTAAACATAGTACAAGGCATGCTAATGGAGAAAGACAGAAATTGCACACTTTGTAAAACAAATTTTTGGTGAAAAAAAAAAAGACAATAACCCATTAAGACCAAATTTGAAACCTTTTTCAAATCCCATGCTCAATGCATGTGTGATGTGACACTGGTGGGAGATAACAAGTGAGATTAGTGAGTATGACAAAAAGAAAGATACAGGGAGCACCAGGGTTTCTTCTACATGTAATTGATCGTGGCGAACTGCCATGGCTACAGAAAAGCCCCCATAATTGTTAAAAGAGCAGGGGGCAGAGCAAAGGAGAGACCAAGGTGAGGGTTAGTGAAGACACACAAAGTATGAGAGGGAGAGTGAGTGACATGGACAACAGCCAATAGGTCTTGAATTGGTTATAGTTTCACATACTTGCCATATCTTCAAAGAAGACAAAAAGGCTTAAAGCGTTGGAGTTCATAAGTTGACAGTCCACAACGTGCGTCCTAGTGCTATCCCCCAAACAAACACAGTAGAATCCAGTTGATCAGAACCAAGAATCAAGATGACCTCACATTATTTGAAAAGCATTTCTTAATAAATACATCCAAAACATGCTGCTAGGTCATAAGAACTAGGAAGTGCCTGTGTCCTCACCTTGTTGTTTTGGCGAGAATTGTCATCCTGGGCATAATGAGGACATTTAGGTGCCAGGACCCGGCCCACTTTATCTTCAGGCTCCACTGGACCAAGTGGATTTACTTCCTACGAAGTGACAGCACTACCAAAATTTTCCTTGTGGGAATTTCTCATTCTAAACAAACAACCCATTGGACTCATTGATGAACTACTGGTGGTCAAGGTCAATGTGTCCTATGTTTGACTGTCTCATTCTTATGAACGCCATATGTTATGTGGCAAATCTGAATGGAAATTACATCTGGCACGAAGGACAGTAGGCTGGCATACCATGTATTCTTTAACCAGTGTGTCCAGGTCTTCATTGAGGTAGATGCTCAGGCAGCTCAGCACACAATCACGCCTCACGTTGATGTCTTCATTCTGAGGAAGAAAAAAACCCAACATGATTCATGCCTGTCAGTGTTAGAGACACACTAAAACATGTGCTGAGGCCTACAAAGTCACTGACATGTCCCTAATTGACCAGCTCATCACATTGCTTTACCCCACTCAGGTAAAGCTCACACAGGTCTAGGCCCATTTAGTAAACAGTAATTTGGAAAGGGCCAAAAAAAACAACTTTCAAATATTTAACATATGAGCTTTCCCATACAGCTGAGCAGCACAATCCATATGCTTATCAGATTAGAAAAAGAAAATATAAGTAAATAAATAACATACATTACATCTGAGCCATTATGGCGGTGATCTTTCTTCCTGCTGTTCCACCTTTGGCATTGAAAACCTGGATCAGGTTGTCTGTCTGACGGTCCAGTTCTCCAAGGAATTTGGAGGTCAGAGGTACAGTTGTCAGTCGCATAAACTCCAAGTTGATCTATAAAAGGCAATTCAGACAGGATACTGATTTTAACAGCTCGAAAAGAATATCAGTGATAGATGAAGTTATTACACTTCAGATTCAGACTTACCTCACTGACATCAAAGAGTGCTGGCCATCTGTTTAGGAACTCTGGAATTGCTGGCTCCTGTAGGACCTCCTGCCTTCTGATTGAGAAGGTATGTTGCATCTTCTTCTTGATCTCAGCCTCACCCTTTTTCTTCTTTTTTACCTCTATCAGTAGAGCCACCCTTTCCGCCTCCATACTCTCTGTTGTTTCACCTCTGGGTATGTTTGGACAGAAATTAACTTCTGCCTTCCTGGCCTTGTTGGCCGCTGGCGTCTCCTGGCCTTTCCGTTTATTCTTCAGAGAGTTGACTGCAACCTCATGATGTCCAGCTCAGCTGAAAAGAAAACCACATTCACACAGTACCTGTGAATTAAGACAAAGAAAAACTCAATTAGATTTATCTGTAAAATGAGCTGCCTTTCAGCTTGAGTTTGTTATTGAAGTTTAGCAGCTTTCATGGTGTTACAAAAAAAGGCATTCAAGAAAGCCAGCTCCTTTTCAAAGTGCATAATAAAACCTAAAACGACAAACTTAAAAACAACACATTGTCCAAGATCAGACGTAAGTCTGAGTTTTTTGCATTATAAATCATATAATTTATACGTTTAACATGCTTCCTCTAAACATTTCAACTTGATATTGTAACCATTTTAACATCACATGAACTGTTAACTAAAAGTAATTACATTTTGATGCGTACATCTTAAACTTGTACTTACAAAATCTATGTTGCCACATGAGGTGAGAGAACAGGACAGGAGGAGAAATATAATAGGTACTGTATCTGGAAAAAAAAGAATAGTAGTGATAAGACAAACAACAACCACCATTCAATTCTATAATACAAGCCAGTAAAAAGCAGTTACTAAGCTAACACATTAGAGTCCTATTTTTTTTAATTCTTGTTCAGTTCTTTAGTTTACTTTATTGCAGTTGAATAGCTCAGTTTGCTATATATATATAGATAGCTATATAGAAATGAAAATCATTGACCAACAGACTAAAAAAAAATCCTACAAACAACAACGTTTAGCTAAAATGTCTAGATCAGGGGTCTGCAACCATTTGGAGACATCTCATCTAACATCCAGCAACGTGACCAAGATAAAAATGCCTAAAATAATCACAAACTACATAAATGGATTGATATTGATGATATGTTGTAATAACTGTACGATTATGACACATTTAGGAGTAATAAAACATTAGGATGTATCAGATTGTTTACGGATTGCCTACCGTGCATGTACGAAGAACAACTTGGATGATGCAAAATGGAGGACAGCTTTTTCTTCTTCTTCTTGTTCAAGTTTTACGGCAGTTAGTAACCAACTTAAAGGGCATTACCGCCATCTACTGGTGGAGGACATTGTTTCACATAACTTTTATGAAAACCAATCATATAAAATTTAAAGAATATAATCTTGTTTTATATCTTTGATTATTTAAACAATAATTTAAACAATGTTAGTAAGTATTAACTAATTACATTCAATACAGTTGATATTTGATTAAATTATTAAGATAATATTTTATTTTAATGCATATATATTAAAAATACGAGTTTTTAAATAAAATCTAATAGATTTAAATGCATAAAAATTACTTATGCCTTGAATCATTTCTGTGAGTGTGTATGGTGGTAGCCATCTTGGATTTTGACATTGCAACCACATTTTTGAAAGGCCTAGATGCATCCACACACCAAAATGGAAGTCTGTGCCTCATCTTGTTGTATTTTATTGCACTCGCAACATTCACGGACAGACGAAGGGCATTTTCTATTCTCCCTTTTGCTCCGTGACGGGAGACAACAAGGACGAATAATATCTCAAACACTGACGCTGCAAACATGGAGAGATTAGGAGTATCTGTAGTTTCTACATGCAAATCAATCGCATGTTTCTGTGAAAATATAATAAATTACTGTAATAAATGCAAAAACTTAATCAGAATGTGGATCTTTTGCAGTTTAATCGAGTCAAATTTTTGTGTATTTTTGTGCAACACTTTTAATTGAAATTGCACAAATATGTACTTTCGTACCATCCTGTGTTTGGTTAGAACATGAAAAATAAACTTTACTTTCATGTGTATTTAACTCGCAACATTAAAGTGTGTGTTTGCGTGCACAGAATAAAATAAATTAGCTAGTTACCGGTAAATGTTTTAAAATGGTTAAAGATTCTCCTCCATTCATGAGGCTTTCTTCTACTTCTGTTGTTTGTTTGACACATTTGGGTTGGGTCAGCTAATCTGGGTCTAATCTATCACGGCTGTTTCATAGATTATGTTGCCCAACTGTAATTGACTAAGTTGAAACAAAGTTGCTAAATGCTGAGAGAAGAGCGTGCAACTCTGTGGAATTTCATTTCTTCATGTATGTTGTTCACCAAATCAAACCCAAGATTTTTTTGTTGTTGTTGAGCAGAATTCTGTTTAAAGAGGTCCTCAACCCACTGTGAAACGGTAGCTCCGCCCCCAGACCAGATTCAAAAACCCTCATGAAAGTGGGCGTGTCGAGAGACAAGGAGGGGCGGGTGGCTGAGCTGCGTTCACGCCCCCTCTAGCAACAAACTAAAACAAACTAAAACTCTAGCAAACAACTTACAGCAAGCAACAACAAAGAATAAATATGTAGATGTATTTATCTATTCTCACCCGATCTATCCAAAACAAAGGGCCTAAAAAAATAAAAAATACCACAAGGTATTCTGTGACCGGGGTTCAAATCTGGGTCTCCCGGACCCCAAACCTGCACTTCCACCACTGCCCCAACTTGACATACATGCTTTGTTAGTCCATCGCACCATAAGAAAACAAATACAGCCAAATAGTTTCGATGACGTGAAAAGTATTCTTAAAATAAATAAGTTAAAATATACAAATAACTAGTGCCATTCCAAAAACTATAATATGCGTTGTTGCAGTACTTTCTGGCGTGCATTGTACCACTTCCATATAAGGTTTGAACTGCAGCGAGGACCTTCTCATCTCTGCAGGGGATTGGCTCTGCTTGAACCACTTTTGTGACGTCAGAGTGTACAAGACACGTCAGAGTGAACAGTCCTTGACCAATAAGAAAATTAAGTGCAATACCTATGTTCAACCCATAGGGTTACCGTAAACACGTTTTTAGACCAAATATTGCCGATTTAAACTAATACGCACAAATATGTGAAGATTAACACAGACATAGGGCTATACAACATTTTAGACACATTCTAGTGAGTTTATCAGCTAAAAAAAGTAAATTTTGAGGTGAGTTCCTCTTTAAGCTTGAGGACTGAGCAACTTTTTGTGTTTTGGTGTCTGTGGTGGTCAGACTTGTGTGACAAATCACAAGACCATGGCTCTGCAGCACTGGTGACAAGTTACCATGTGTCCGTAAGCGGTGGCTAAAGGGAAGTGACACTGAGTGGTCTGTCAGGGGGAGAAGCGTACGCGTGCACGCAGAGGCACACATGCAAACATACGTGCAACACAATTCCAGGAAATGCTCTTAATTAGGCCATGTAAGCCCATATAAATTCCCCCTTTTCAGACATGGGTCTTTCAGTTTCACACGGGCTGAGTGAGTGGGAGAAAGGAGGTTGAACGGGGGAGGAGGAATGGGAGATGAAAGAAATCGCTTCTTCTGTTGGTTTTCGCCCCAATAGTTGAAGTCGTCTCGCCGTTTGTGTTTGTCTTATTTCATCTCCTGCCACATCAGTTATTCCAAGAAAATCTCCCGGGTCTTCCTCTGAACTGTATTGATGCACAAATAATGAGAAATTACACCTCAGCAGCTCGACTGACGTGTCACCGTCTGCATGAAGGTCATGGTGGCTCATCAGGGGTTTGATGTATGAACGCCCTCACAAGGAAGCCACTGTGGGAATGACACGAATCAGGATTTTAATTTGAACACGTTTTATAGCAGGTCTTTCTTTGTCTTCTTCTCTTTTTCACCATATCTGTCGGTTGTTTCTTCACGTTGAAGCAAATGGCACAAGGGTGACTACCGGTACACGCAGTCCAGACTGCTGCTGGAGCTGAGTCTTGCCCCCACTCATTCTGTGTCAACAGAGGAAGTTATGCATCTTCCATTTCCTCTTTTCTGTCATGAGTTTCTGTAACATTTGACAGCCCTCCCTTGCTCTCGACCACCAGCCTCACAGCCCACGCCGCCCAAGGGTTAACCAGTCGGCAGGTGGCCGTGACTCCCTTTTCTTGTAAAGCTTTTTTTTTAAAAGCAACGAAGAGAAATAGTAAACAGAAAACCATGAAGAAGAAAAAAAGAGCTACAGGCTGACGGAGTGACAGTGATTCAGCGCTTCTAGTAACAGTGTTTCTGTACACAGTGAGCGGGCGGTTATCATAAATAGGTACAGAGAGACAACACTTCAGGGAAAGAGAATAAACACCCAAACATGAGCCGGGAGTCACCACTGCTGAATGTGACCCCTTTCGGGTGCGTCAGTCGGAGGGGTAACTCCGGCAGCTGGTGAAGGCTTGGATTCCTAATAGGGCTGAACGATTTTGGAAAATAATCTAATTGTAATTTTTTTTTCTATAAATTGCAATTGCGATTTAAAACATGATTATTTTTTTAATATATTCTCAAGTACTGTATTTCCAACAAACGGAAGCAATAAATCTGTTTTATAATAAACAATGTCAGATTTATTTAAAGCAGAGATTACAATAAAGCAAACAAATCTATGCCTTTTCGTTTCACCATTTCTATTTTTTTCTTTTTCATAAACATAATAGTAAACATGTTAAGTGAACTTCCTAACTACTGTCTGAACTTCACATGACAGTTAATAAATAAATGTAAAAAATTAGATATAAAAAAATTTAAACTTACTGCTTTCCAGCCAGTAACATCATAAAAAATAAAGTGCAAAAAAAAACATAAAGAGAATCTGCTTTAACCAACTAGTTATTTTCTGGGAATTCAAACTCCGTGAACACAAAATAAACTAGTATCTGTTCTTATTAAATCTTTTAGATGTAAAAAAACAACAACTCACGCACAGCGTCTTTTTTTTATTTTTTTATAGCCATCAACGCACGTGCCAAACGTTCAAATTTATCAGCTTCTGTCGAGCCTGACGTCATTGTGCAACTGGTTAAAGCGCCGTGTTGACTTCTCCCACTTTCTGCTCTGGTTTGCTCCACTCACTCACAAGTCACTTAACCAGGTCATGTAACCAATCAAATTGCAGCCTTCTCGATTAGAAAGTCTTGTTTTATCATATCGCGATTTTATTGCAAATGCAATTAATTGTTCAGCCCTAATTCCTAAGGAGCCTAATGTCGGCCATTTTGGGGTGGAAAAAACGGTCACAAAACGTTTCAACAAAGAAGAATCCATCCAGAGGATCAGACTCGACCTTGTTGGAGTCAGCTGTAAGATAAAAATAAATAAATAAAGACCTAAGATTCCTTGAAGGAGTGCAAGTCACTCGCCTCCCTTCATGGCAACGTTTTAATGTGCTATCTGTTCTGTTATTTGTCATACGCAGGTCAACACAAGGTCAACAACGCAATGAAATGTTCAGAATGAGAAGAACCGATTCGACTCGCTAAAAGCAAACGAGAAATACTAAAGCATGCAACAAGGGTACAAAATAAAGTACCAATAGGTGAAAAAGAAATGTAACATTTCAAGGATTCAAGGTTCTTTATTGTCCTTTGCATCATAATGTGGTACATGAGGTGGAATGAAATTGTGTACACATAGTTCCAGTTACATCCAACAATAGCAAAACATATAAAGTGTAAAAAGAAGCAGTAAATAAGGATCTAAGATAACAACTGAGATATACGCTAAACAAACGCCAAACGGTTCGCTAAAAGATCTAAGTTGTACACTAATCCAGGGCTGTTCAACAAAACTGCTCAGGGGGGCCACCGTTTCTGAAAGCCAACGGCTCGGGGGCTCCAGCGATAAAGTCATTATGTAAATAAACCAAAGATTATAATGATCGGTTACCCATTAAATTTGTTATTTTATTGCATTGAATCATGAATGCAAAAAAAAAATAAAAATCCAAACTCCAAACCCCAAACCAAAAAAAAAGATAAAATGTATACTGTACTGTATATTTTTTATGAAGTGGGCTGGATTGAAGTAATCATACGCTAATCATAACATATATACAGTATACTGTATATATACACACACTTTGTATATAGTTTGTATAAATCTCAAACTGACTTTAAAAACAGTTAATATATTTAGTAGAAGTAGCACTTTTTATGTTCTCACTGATCTTTCCTTTCTGTTTTGAACACAAAACCTTGAACTTATTCCAATACATAAATTAGATTAAAACAGCTGATCCTCTCATTTGTCTCCAAGTGGGCTCATCTTTCCCTCATGTTGTCGTCTGGACATTACTTTTCTTTCGTTCTCATTCAGAAACAGTTGTTTTTTTCTTCTGCTACATCTTTTCTTTGAGCTGATTTTGCTCGTTTTTAACTTTAATCTCAACATCTGCTCTAGTGGTCGGCCATCTTTGCTGAGCACAGGAAGAGGAAACTGATCAGGATCTTTTTTTTTTTTTTTTTTTTTTTGACGCTGCTGTCTGTTTGTGTCCAGCTCTTTTGCAAGATCTTCCTTTTTCTAAGTGGGAGGTGTTATTTGTGCAGCTGTAGAGATCGAGCCTCCCAGTGATGTGGCAACGTTAAAATAAAAGACGCACATCCAGACAGACGCTCTGTGGAACGGACTGATGGTTCCTGCAACATAAACCGTCTTTTTCAGGAACATGTAAGTGTTAAGAGACAACAACGTACTTAAGGAGTTGAGTTTTTTCAACTTTTTTTAATGAAATTGTATTTTTTATTCAAAATCCATTCAAAAATTCATATCCAAAATTCATATCCAATCAATAATGTTTGCATAATACAGTACATGCAAGTGTTTTAACTTCACCTTCTTAAAAATCACCCCACCTTCTGCAGCACCTACACTACACAACTCTTGACTATCTTCACAAGAATCAACGCGCATGTTCATCCTGTACGAGGGGAAAAACACCTAAATATCTTGTTTTACTAATTCTTTGAAGCTTATCTTTCAGTGTATTTCAGTTCAGTTTGAATATTTTTGAAACCGTAATTTGAATGGGGTCGCACAAATGAGCTGCAGCAACATTTTTATTTTCTTTCTTTCTTTTTTTAATCCAAGAGATTAACTATGCCAACAAAAGCAGAATATTTCATCAGGCATTGTTTTTATCAATGTTGCGTTTATATCTGTCTATAATGAACAAAACATCAAGGAAAATGAGCAAAAACAAAAAAATAAAGATCTTTCGTAGTTCCTCAGCTTTATGTGCTTTGAGTTCAGCGCTGATCCTGTTTTGTTGGCGACATAAACAAACCTTTTGTTGATTACACAAATTATATATGTTTATATGCATTGGTGAGGATTTTTAAAGGATCAATTTTATCTTGGAATATAAAAAGTTTACCTAGTTGAGTATTCTGGCAACACGGTGGATCAGTTGGTGGATCTGTTGCCTTTCAGCTAGCCGGTCGTCGGTTCAAATTCCAGCCTGGGACTTTTCTGGGTGGAGTTTGCATGTTCTCTCTGTGCATGTGTGGGTTTCCTCCCACAGTACCAAAAACATGCATGTTAGGCTGATTGGTAACTCTAAATTGTCCCTAGGTGAGAGTGAGAGAGTGAATGGTTGTTCGTCT
>JBBPBX010013119.1:0-28548 GCA_038048925.1 Garcialebias charrua | reverse complement strand
GTCTTCTTAAGAATTCCTACTTTTTTCTCAGAATTCTGACTTTAATCTCAGAATTCAGATGTTTTCTGAAATTCTGACTTTAATCTCGGAATTCTGAAGTTTTCTGAAATTCTGACTTTAATTTATAATTCGGACCTTTTCTGAAATTTTGACTTTAGTCTCACAATTCTGACTTTCTGAAATTCAGACTTTAATCTCGGAATTCTGACTTTAAACTCTGGCCCTGTACACACCGTAGCCTGGTGTTTGAAAAACGAATATCTGCGCAAAAAAATATCTCCGTACATACATGTTCAGATATTTAAAATTTTCGTCCACATTTCCCCATTTTTTTCCCCACAGGGCGTTGTAAAGAATATGCTGAACCCATAGGTGGCAGTGTAGTGCCGTCACAACCCTTCAAAGCAACGGCAACTTCCTGTTATTATTTCTTTCTTTTTTTTCATTTGTGTGGACAGACCGTGAGGTTGAACTACTATTAAATACCGTGTTGGAGTACAAAGTTAATAAAACGCAGGAAAATGTTGACTGGGAATCATGTCCGACTGGGAATCATGTCAGAGCAGGTATGTTGACATTTTAGCGCTTTTTTCTCCGAGCATTATGTCACGTCAGCGCCGCTCCAGCATAAACCTCCGGTTCTGAAAGTCCACACGCAGACTCGAACGCGGAGAATTCTCAAATCTCCACTTTGGTCGGAGTTTTTTTAATTATTCGTTTATATTTCCATCAACCGGAGTTCACGTGTGGATGAAAGGCCAAACCGCACGATACTGTAAACTGTTCGGTTTTACTGATATCCGGCTACGTGTGTACAGGACCTCTGAATACGGATCTAAAAAAGCTAAGTCTGGTCCTCTGGACATTCAAAAAAACAAAACAGCAAAAAAAAAAATTTGTAGAAACGTTTCATCTTTCGTCCAAAAGACTTCCTCAGTCTGAGGTGCTGCGTTCAGCTCAGTCTTATAGGGTGTTGAACTCAGCACCTCAGACTGAGGAAGTCTTTCGGACGAAAGACGAAACGTTTCTACAAATTTTTTTTGCTTTGTTTTGCTTTGTTTTTTTGAATGTTCAGAGGACCAGACTTAGCTTTTTTAGATTTTTCTACCTGGATTATTGAGCATGCATCAGGGTATTCTGAATACAGACTTTAATCTCAGAATTCAGACGTTTTCTGAAATGTTGACTTTAATCTCAGAATTCTGACATTTTCTAAAATTCAGACTTTAATCTCGGAATTCTGACTTTAATTTCAGAATTCTGACTACTGTAATCTCGGAATTCTGACTTTAATTTCAGAATTCTGACCTTTTCTGAAATTCTGACTAATCTCAGGATTCTGACTTTAATTTCAGAATTCTGTAATCTCGGAATTCTGACTTTAATTTCATAATTCTGACGTTTTCTGAAATTCTGACTTTAATCTCAGAATTCTGACTTTAATTTAAGAATTCACTAATCTCGGAATTCTGACTTTAATTTCAGAATTCTGACTAATCTCGGAATTCTGACTTTAATTTCAGAATTCTGATAATCTCGGAATTCTGACTTTAATTTCAGAATTCTGCCGTTTTCTGAAATTCTGACTTTAATCTCAGAATTCTGACCTTTTCTGAAATTCTGACTTTAATCTCAGAATTCTGACTTTAATTTCAGAATTCTGACTTTAATCTCAGAATTCTGACTTTAATTTCAGAATCCTGACTAATCTCGGAATTCTGACTTTAATTTCAGACTTCTGCCGTTTTCTGAAATTCTGCCTTAATCTCAGAATTCTGACCTTTTTTGAAATTCTGACTTTAATCTCAGAATTCTGACTTTAATTTCAGAATTCTGACTAATCTCAGAATTCTGACGTTTTCTGAAATTCTGACTTTAATTTCAGAATTCTGACTAATCTCGGAATTCTGACTTTAATTTCATAATTCTGACTAATCTCGGAATTCATACTTTAATTTCAGAATTCTGACGTTTTCTGAAATTCTGACTTTAATCTCAGAATTCTGACTTTAATTTCAGAATTCTGACGTTTTCTGAAATTCTGACTTTAATCTCAGAATTCTGACTTTAATTTCAGAATTCTGACTTTTTTTTTCTCAGAAGGGCAAAAAAATATTGCACCGTGGCCCTAATCCTCTTCCGTAAAATGCAGAACCTGTTTTTACTTAATATCAGCCGCAGAGCGGTTACCGTAGATGTTCAGCTAAGGAAATTTTCTCATTGAAATGCAAGAAACTTGTCTTCAATTTAAAATTCTCACCTGGATCTGCAGCATCTTAAGTTTTGTAGATATTTGAGTGTTTTATAAATTCTTTGTTAAATTAAAGCTGAATTTTTAAAAAATTATTATTATTTAGGCCTCGTGCTAAATTAAGCGTCTGTTCCAGATCTGATGCTAAGCTAACTGTTTCCAGGCCTCAACAAGGCGGGAAACAAAGATGTTAAAATAAATATTCACGTTTGATCTTTTTACGCCAAAAACTAAAGAAAAAATTGGTTTCTTTCGTTTCTGAAATCACTCCAAATGGATCAAAGAAATCTTTCTTACGTGCTAATAAAGTCAAGTTCTTTTTTAAAATTATTTTCTTTTACATTTTGGGCTCTAGTGGGCTTTATTGTAGAGGGAGAAGGTGAAACGGGTAGAGAGAAGGGAGAGACACTGCAGAAACAGCTTGTCGGGTCTGGGACGCGAACCTGCGACGCCTGCAGAGAGCCTCATGCCGCGCGCTTATCCCCCACACCAAAGCAGCGGCACAAGTTAAGTTCTAATGAATGAATTTATTTTTAAAAAGTCACTTTAACAAGTGACAGATGTGTATTTTATTTGTGTAGCTCCGTTTTAGTTTTAAGAAACAAAGAAGAGCTTTGGTCTGGTTTTATGAACATTTTCTGCCTTTGATGTTTGCAGATGGTTCTTCCAGCCTCACGTTCCTGAATGTAACAAAGTTTCTAATAAAAAGAAGAAAAGTTCTGATGTTTCTTTGTGATGCTGTGGTTCTGAACGCAAAGAACCCGGATCGTTTATTCATCGCAGCTTCAGAACCAACATTCTTCAGAGAGGCGAGATCGTCTCCAGGAAACAAAACGGATGAAATTACAAAAAAATAAAACAGCTTTCTGCTGCATCTGACAGCTGTTTGGACCGGGTCCACAGAGAGGAAGGACCCAGCAGAACCGGGAAGAATGGGACCAGCAAGAACAGAGGAGGAGGAAGTTATGAAAAAAGACGAGTTATTCCTCAAGGCCCGGATGTTCGCCTGGAGATGATCAACATTTATCATTGGGTTCTGTTTGGTACCGTCGGCCCAATAAGGCTCAGCTGCAGAACCTTCCACTGAAAATGAACTGGTGGACAGTTTGTCTTCAGGCAGCAGCAGCTCAGACACTTTTTCTGCTGCAGCCGAAAGTCATGTCTGCAGCTGAGGGTCCAGTCTGCCATCAGCTGAAGCTCCTGTCTGTCTGCAGCTGGAGGTCATGTATGTCTGCAGCTGAAGCTCCTGTCTCTCTGCAGCTGAAGGTCATGTATGTCTGCAGCTGAAGCTCCTGTCTGTCTGCAGCTGAAGGTCATGTCTGTCTGCAGCTGAAGCTCATGTCTGTCTGCAGCTGAAGCTCATGTCTGTCTTCAGCTGAAGGTGTAAGGATTGTGCCTTCCTTGTCTGTTTTCCTGCCTGTCTTTTGTTAATCATCCCCAATCTGTCTCATGCCCAGGTGTTTGTAATTTGTCTCGTCTTGTCTGTGAGTATATAAGCCCTGTTCTGTGTCTCAGTCATTGTCGGCGCATCGTCTGGTAATCCCTTGTGTTCTCTCGTCACTGGTACACGTGAGTATTTTTGGCTGCCACGACAGCAGTTTGTTTCTTATTATTAAAGTGATCGTTTTTATATAACTTCCTGGCCTGTGTTTCTGTCTGCACCACTGGGTTTAATCTCGCTCAATGAGTTAATCCTGACAGTATGCGCCGACCATCAAAAAAGCCCAGAAGACAGAATTATTGTTCCTACCTGTCCACGCGGATGGAGGAGACCATGATCAGCTGCAGCGGTTTCCAGGTCCGACCCGTGTCTGCACAAGAGGACTTCAGCCAGGAAGTAGAAATCCTGCCTTCTCCCCTTCTGGTCCTTGAACAGGAGGAGTTTCGGCGCCGAATTGGCCACTCGACCCATGAGTCCAGTTCCTCCTCATGCTCAGCACTACTAATCTCGGGGTGGACATCCGGGGAAGACGTCAAGGACGTTTTCCTTGTTTTTACTCCTCAGCGTCAACACCGCCATAAGAGCGGCAAAAGGAAGACCCGGAAGCGGTCAACCACACCTCCGTCATGGTCAGCTGATCAGACTCGGTCCGGTGAACCCGAGTTTTTTGGATTTAACTCCAGCGCTCCAGTGGGGGCGAGTTCCATTGCCTCACCTCCTAGGTTTCCGGTGAGGGTGGAGAGAGACCCAACACCTCACTGTCGCTCGCAGCTGCACCTGCTCGGTCCGGTGAAAGCTGAAAAACTATTGTTGTCAACACCTGGTCTCTTATCCATTCCTGAATACCATCAGCCCCTGAATAAAATTAAGTTCATTAAAGAACCAACACCTAGATCAGTCCCTGACCTGCTTGAACTGTTCCTCCCTGTAGGAGTCTCTTCCTCAGCTCTCCCATCACCTGCCGGCTCTCCAGCGCTTACAATGTCTTGCTCTGAGGGGGTCCTAGATGACTCCCCTCATGTCTCTTGTTCCGAGGGGGTCTGGGAAGATGCCCCTCACTTCACCTGTGTTGTGGAAAGTTCTGAGTCCAGGGAGGGTTCCTGGTCAGGTCCTGGACTGCGCCGTCGCCACCGTGGCAGAGATCGATGGTAGAGAGGACCTACCGACTCTTCGGCTGCAGACACCTCACATGGCTCGGAGGCTACAGACTCTTCAGCTTCTGTTCCTGGTCTCTCCTCACATGGTTCTTCGGCTCTTGGCTCTTCGCTTTGTGGTTCTTCGGCTGATTCGACCCCTGCAGACTCGATGGTGGACTCCTCGTCTGCAGACTCGATGGTGGACTCCTCGTCTGTAGACTCGATGGTGGACTCCTCACCTGCTGCAGACTCATTGGCTGTTGACGCTTCGCCCGGCTCTTCGGCTCCTGGTTTTGGTTCTTCGGTTCCTGGTTCCGGCTCTTCAGCTGTAAGCTCTTCAGCTCCTAGTTCTTCGACTCCTGGTTCCTCGACTCTTGGTTCCTCGACTCTTGGTTCCTCGACTCTTGATTCTTCGGTTCCTAACTCTTCGGTTCCTGACTCTTCGGTTCCTGACTCTTCGCCTTCTGGTCCTTCAGCTCCTGGTCCTTTGGCTCCTGGCTCTCCGGTTTCTGGCTCTTTGGTTCCTGGTTCCGGTTCTTCGGCTACCGACGAAGATCCAGCCTCAACCGACGAAGACCCAGTCTTGACCGAAGAAGATCTAAATTCTCCAACGCGGCGGACGCCTCTGCCTCTACAGAGGGTCCCAGCGCAACAGACGCCTCTACCTCTACAGAGGGTCCCAGCGCAGCAGACGCCTCTACCTCTACAGAGGGTCCCAGCGCAGCAGACGCCTCTACCTCTACAGAAGGTCCCAGCGCCGCAAACCCCTCTACCTCTACAGGGGGTCCCAACGCCGCAGATGCCTCTACCTCTTCAGAGGGTCCCAGCGCCGCTGCCATCTCAATGCCTCCAGACGTCTCTACGCTCGCCTCGACGCCTCCAGACGTCTCAATGCTCCTCTACGTCTCCAGACGTCTCAATGCTCCTCTACGTCTCCAGACGTCTCAACGCTCGTCTCTATGTCTCCAGACGTCTCAACGCACGTCTCGACGCCTCCAGACGTCTCAACGCTCGTCTCTACGCCTCCAGACGTCTCAACGCTCGTCTCTACGCCTCCAGACGTCTCAACGCTCGTCTCTACGCCTCCAGACGTCTCAACGCTCGTCTCTACGCCTCCAGACGTCTCAACGCTCGTCTCTACGCCTCCAGACGTCTCAACGTTCGTCTCTACGCCTCCAGACGTCTCAACGATCGTCTCTACGCCTCCAGACGTCTCAACGCTCGTCTCTACGTCTCCAGACGTCGCAACGCTCGTCTCTACGCCTTCAGACGTCTCAACACTCGCCTCTACACCTTTAGAAGACTCTGCACTCGTCTCGACACCTGCAGACATCTCAGCAACCGTCTCGACGCCTTCAGACGTCTCAGCACTCGTCTCAGCACTCGTCTCTACGCCTTCAGTCATCTCAACACTTGTTTCTACGCCTTCAGTCGTCTCAACACTCGTCTCGACACCTTCAGATGTCTCAAGACTCGTCTCGACGCCTTCAGAAGACTCTGCACTCGACTCAACGCCTTCAGCCGTCTCAAAACTCGTCTCAACGCTTTCAGAAGACTCTGCACTCAACTCTTTGATGCCCGAAGATAACTCTCTGCTCGACGCTTCGACACCCGAAGGCAACTCTCTGCTCGACCCTTCGACGCCTGAAGACAACTCTCTGCTCGACCCTTCGACGCCCAAAGACAACTCTGCTCGACCCTTCGACGCCCAAAGACAACTCTCTGCTTGACCCTTCGACGCACGAAGACAACTCCCTGTTCGACTCTTTGACGCCCGAAGACAACTCTCTGCTCGACGCTTCGACACCCGAAGGCAACTCTCTGCTCGACCCTTCGACGCCTGAAGACAACTCTCTGCTCGACCCTTCGACGCCCAAAGACAACTCTGCTCGACCCTTCGACGCCCAAAGACAACTCTCTGCTTGACCCTTCGACGCACGAAGACAACTCCCTGTTCGACTCTTTGACGCCCGAAGACAACTCCCTGCTCGACTCTTCGACGCCCGAAGACAACTCCCTGCTCGACTCTTCGACGCCCGAAGACAACTCCTTGCTCGACTCTTCGATGCCCGAAGACAACTCCCTGCTCGACTCTTCGACGCCTGACGACAACTCCCTACTCGACTCTTCGACGTCCAAAGACAACTCCCTGCTCAACTCCTTGACGCCCGTTGACTCGCCACCTGCAGGCCGCTTACATGCTGACTCGCCACCTGCAGACCACCCGCATGCTGACTCGCCACTTGCAGACCGCCCGCATGCTGACTCGCCACCTGCAGACCTCCCACATGGTGCCTCGCCACCTGCAGTCCACCCGCTTGCTGACTCCTCGCTTGTGACCTCTGATGGACGGCCTCCCGGCCGTCCCCCTGAGACCGCTCATCGTGTGACCCCTGATGGACAGCCTCCCGGCCACCCCCCTGAGGCTGCTCATCGTGATGGGCGGCCGGGAGAGGCCATTGCCTGATGTTGATCTCCTAGTCACCCTCTTTGGTCTTTTGATGATTTCTTAGGTCTAGTCTTTGTGTTTAGTTTCTACAGTTTTGGGTTTAGTCTTTGTGTTTAGTTTCCACAGTTTTAGGTTTAGTCTTTGTGTTTAGTTCCCCCAGTTTGGTCTTTGTGTTTACTCCCAGGTCTTATCCTACCTGTATTTTGTTTCTTGCCCTTGTATTTCCCTCGTGTCCCTTTGTCTTCCTCGTGCCCTCCGTCCTTGCAGTTCCGCCCGCCCTAGGTTTTTTGGGGGTGTTTCTGGTGACGCCAGGGGGTGTCTTTTGAGGGGGGTACTGTAAGGATTGTGCCTTCCTTGTCTGTTTTCCTGCCTGTCTTTTGTTAATCATCCCCAATCTGTCTCATGCCCAGGTGTTTGTAATTTGTCTCGTCTTGTCTGTGAGTATATAAGCCCTGTTCTGTGTCTCAGTCATTGTCGGCGCATCGTCTGGTAATCCCTTGTGTTCTCTCGTCACTGGTACACGTGAGTGTTTTTGGATGCCATGACAGTAGTTTGTTTCTTGTTGTTAAAGTGATCGTTTTTATATAACTTACTGGCCTGTGTTTCTGTCTGCACCACTGGGTTTAATCTCGCTCTCTGAGTAAATCCTGACAGAAGGTCTTGTCTGCCATCAACTGAAGCTCATGTCTGTCTGTAGCCAAAGGTCATGTCTACCATCAGCTGAAGCTCCTGACTGTCTGCAGCTGAAAGGCTTGTCTGCCATCAGCTGACGCTCATGTCTGTCTGCAGCCAAAGCTTATGTCTGCCATCAGCTGAAGCTCCTGTCTACAGCTAAAGGTCATGTCTGCCATCAACTGAAGCCCCTGTCTGTCTGCAGCTGAAGGGCTTGTCTACAATCAACTGAAGCCCCTGTCTGTCTGCAGCTGAAGGGCTTGTCTACCATCAACTGAAGCGCCTGTCTGTCTGTAGCTGAAGGGCTTGTCTACCATCAACTGAAGTTCCTGTCTGTCTGCAGCTGAAGGGCTTGTCTACCATCAACTGAAGCGCCTGTCTGTCTGCAACTGAAGGGCTTGTCTACCATCAACTGAAGCGCCTGTCTGTCTGCAGCTGAAGGGCTTGTCTACCATCAACTGAAGCGCCTGTCTTTCTGCAGCTGAAGGGCTTGTCTACCATAAACCGAAGCTCCTGTCAGTCTGCAGCCGAAGCTACTGTCTGTCTGCAGCCAAAGGTCATGTCTGCCATCAGCTGAAGCTCCTGTCTGTCTGCAGCTGAAGGGCTTGTCTGCCATAAGCTGAAGCTCCTGTCTGTCTGCAGCCAAAGGTCATGTCTGGCATCAGCTGAAGCTCCTGTCTGTCTGCAGCTAAAGGTCATGTCTCTGCAGCCAAAGGTCATGTCTGCCATCAGCTGAAGCTCCTGTCTGTCTGCAGCTGAAGGTCATGTCTGCTTTCAACTCAAGCGCCTGTCTGTCTGCAGCTAAAGGTCATGTCTCTGCACCTGAAGGTCCCGTCTGCCATCAGCTGAAGTTCCTGTCTCTCTGCAGTCGAGGTTCCTCTCGCTGAATGTCTTGTCTGCTATCAGCTGAAAGTCATATCAATCTGCAGCCGAAGTCTTCGAAGTTTTGAAGCTGAAAACTTTTACACAAATCGTTAAGCAGCTGTTCCTCAGAAAAAAAAGAAAAAAACTTTTTTAATAAATCAGAGTTTTTCTCTGAGGTGAAACTAAAACATTTTTACCAAACATAAAGATTCCTGTAAAAACATCAGATTTACACTTTGACCCACAGTTTTAGGTTCTTTGCAGTTCTTCAGCTCTGTGGCCATCTGCAGTAGTTTGACTCCTTCATAAACTAAAATTCTAAAAATATTAGTAAATAAGTTAAATATTTAGAAAAGTATCACAGTTTGCAGCTAAAACAGCTCAAAGTCTTGTTGAACAGCAAAAATAAAAACAGGAAAATAAACAACCTTGCTAATGCTAACTCTGTATAGCATACTCTGGTGCTGCCCCCTGCTGGACTGGAGGACAACAACCTTTTAAAGTTCCCAGAAATGACTTTACAAGCAGCATCTGAAGTGTTTTTTTTTTCTTCTTCTTCTCAGATCCCACATGGGATGGACTTCTGCTGTTGAGGAGTTCTGGAACATTTCAGGTTTGTGAATGTTTTCATCTCGTGTTTCCTTAAAGATCAAAATGTTTTTTTCTTTTCTTTCTGAAGTAAAGCAGAACCAGTTTCCATAAACAACATCATGAAACTGAAGGAGGCCGAGGGTTTGTTGCACAGAGGAGGAGGGTGGAGCAGACAGCCAGTCTTTGTGGTCCACAGGACAAAGAGCTGCTGTCAGTGGACGTCCGGCCTCCCCGGGTCACAGTGGGCTCCTGTCAGTGGACGGCCGGGCCTCAGAGGGACACCCAGCCGCACTTTCAGCTGCTGCCTGCTTTTCTTCAGCTTCTCTTCTGCAGGAGGACAACATGAAGAGCTGCCTCGGCCTGGTTCTGCTGCTGCTGGGCTCTGTGTTGCTGCATGGAGGTGAGTGGACCAGAACTGCTCTGACAGGACGTCTCATCAGCTGTGAACTAATATTTTACTCTGTAAAGTTCTGGTTCTGATCATGTTCTTCAGGTAAACGCAGGAAGTGACACATCTTAAGATAATAACCAATAAACAGAAAATATTCATGTTTATTGTGATTAATATTCTTTTAGTGTGAAAAAAGTTTCACGGGGAATAACCAGCCTCACGTTGATTTTAGTTTGTGATTTTGTTTATTTCTGTATTTATTTATTTATTTATTTATGGTAATAAAAACAACCATTCTTGACAAACCTCGAAGTTTTTTTTTAACTTTTTCACAACCGCAGCGTTACATTACTGCCCCCTAGTGTTTTTCTGGGGAGACTGACCAAAACTGACTCCATTGAAATCCATTATAAATGCATTTAAACCAAGATTTATCACTTTTGATATACAGTATTTATTTTACCTTTATCTCTGTACTTTTGATTTTACTGTTTTAGTTCTAATGAGCAAAAACATTTGGTATTCATCATCTGTAAAACACACAGAGTTATAGACTTGTTGTGCGTTTTATTGCTGTTTATCATCTTGAATTGAGTTAATAAATTTTTGATGTTCATCTGACAATGACTTCTCCAGAGTTTCAACAAAATCTGTCCAGTGGTTCCTGTGATATTTTGCTAACAGACAAGAAGCCTGGGGTCAGCCCCTGAAAGTGAAACCTGAAGCCTGTTCTTCATGGTCCCCAGGTTTTGGACTTCGCTGCTACAGATGCTCCGATTACACGGGGCGCTGCGAGAACGTGCAAGAGTGCACGTATGAGGACTCGTGCATCTCTCTGAGCGAAAGAGGTGAGTTCAGTTGAAACATCACTGAAGCTGTTTCCATGGAAACAAAGAGCTAACAGTTTGTTTTACAGCTTGAATAATAATAATAATAATTCTGATTATCTCAGTCTCGTCCAATCAGAGCCCAGTGTTTTTGTCCTTTTCTACAATCAGAGCCCAGAGTTTGTGTCCTTTTGTCCAATCAGAGCCCAGTGTTTTTGTCCTTTTGTCCAATCAGAGCCCAGTGTTTTTGTCCTTTTGTCCAATCAGAGCCCAGTGTTTGTGTCCTTTTGTCCAATCAGAGCTTAGTGTTTGTGTCCTTTTGTCCAATCAGAGCCCAGTGTTTGTGTCCTTGTGTCCAAGAGCTCTGTGTTTGTGTCCTTTTGTCCAATCAGAGCTCAGTGTTTGTGTCCTTTTGTCGAATCAGAGCCCAGTGTTTGTGTCCTTTTGTCGAATCAGAGCCCAGTGTTTTTGTCCTTTTGTCCAATCAGAGCCCAGTGTTTTTGTCCTTTTGTCCAATCAGAGCCCAGTGTTTTTGTCCTTTTGTCCAATCAGAGCCCAGTGTTTGTGTCCTTTTGTCCAATCAGAGCTTAGTGTTTGTGTCCTTTTGTCCAATCAGAGCCCAGTGTTTGTGTCCTTGTGTCCAAGAGCTCTGTGTTTGTGTCCTTTTGTCCAATCAGAGCTCAGTGTTTGTGTCCTTTTGTCGAATCAGAGCCCAGTGTTTGTGTCCTTTTGTCGAATCAGAGCCCAGTGTTTGTGTCCTTTTGTCCAATCAGAGCCCAGTGTTTGTGTCCTTGTGTCCAAGAGCTCTGTGTTTGTGTCCTTTTGTCCAATCAGAGCTCTGTGTTTGTGTCCTTTTGTCCAATCAGAGCTCTGTGTTTGTGTCCTTTTGTCGAATCAGAGCCCAGTGTTTGTGTCCTTTTGTCCAATCAGAGCCCAGTGTTTGTGTCCTTTTGTCCAATCAGAGCCCAGTGTTTGTGTCCTTTTGTCCAATCAGAGCCCAGTGTTTGTGTCCTTTTGTCCAATCAGAGCCCAGTGTTTGTGTCCTTTTGTCCAATCAGAGCCCAGTGTTTGTGTCCTTTTGTCCAATCAGAGCCCAGTGTTTGTGTCCTTTTGTCCAATCAGAGCCCAGTGTTTGTGTCCTTTTGTCCAATCAGAGCCCAGTGTTTGTGTCCTTTTGTCCAATCAGAGCCCAGTGTTTGTGTCCTTTTGTCCAATCAGAGCCCAGTGTTTGTGTCCTTTTGTCCAATCAGAGCCCAGTGTTTGTGTCCTTTTGTCCAATCAGAGCCCAGTGTTTGTGTCCTTTTGTCCAATCAGAGCCCAGTGTTTGTGTCCTTTTGTCCAATCAGAGCCCAGTGTTTGTGTCCTTTTGTCCAATCAGAGCCCAGTGTTTGTGTCCTTTTGTCCAATCAGAGCCCAGTGTTTGTGTCCTTTTGTCCAATCAGAGCCCAGTGTTTGTGTCCTTTTGTCCAATCAGAGCCCAGTGTTTGTGTCCTTTTGTCCAATCAGAGCCCAGTGTTTGTGTCCTTTTGTCCAATCAGAGCCCAGTGTTTGTGTCCTTTTGTCCAATCAGAGCCCAGTGTTTGTGTCCTTTTGTCCAATCAGAGCCCAGTGTTTGTGTCCTTTTGTCCAATCAGAGCTCAGTGTTTTTGTCCTTTTGTCCAATCAGAGCTCAGTGTTTTTGTCCTTTTGTCCAATCAGAGCCCAGTGTTTGTCCTTTTGTCCAATCATAGCTGTGTGTTTTTGTCCTTTTGTCCAATCATAGCTGTGTGTTTTTGTCCTTTTGTCCAATCAGAGCTGTGTGTTTGTGTCCTTTTGTCCAATCATAGCTGTGTGTTTTTGTCCCTTTGTCCAATCAGAGCTTAGTGTTTGTGTCCTTTTGTCCAATCATAGCTGTGTGTTTTTGTCCTTTTGTCCAATCAGAGCTGTGTGTTTGTGTCCTTTTGTCCAATCATAGCTGTGTGTTTTTGTCCTTTTGTCCAATCAGAGCCCAGTGTTTTTGTCCTTTTGTCCAATCAGAGGCCAGTGTTTGTGTCCTTTTGTCCAATCAGAGCTGTGTGTTTGTGTCCTTGTGTCCAAGAGCTCTGTGTTTGTGTCCTTGTGTCCAAGAGCTCTGTGTTTGTGTCCTTTTGTCCAATCAGAGCTATGTTTGTGTCCTTTTGTCCAATCAGAGCCCAGTGTTTGTGTCCTTTTGTCCAATCAGAGCCCAGTGTTTGTGTCCTTTTGTCCAATCAGAGCCCAGTGTTTGTGTCCTTTTGTCCAATCAGAGCCCAGTGTTTTTGTCCTTTTGTCCAATCAGAGCCCAGTGTTTTTGTCCTTTTGTCCAATCAGAGCCCAGTGTTTTTGTCCTTTTGTCCAATCAGAGCTCAGTGTTTGTGTCCTTTTGTCCAATCAGAGGCCAGTGTTTGTGTCCTTTTGTCCATTCAGAGGCCAGTGTTTTTGTCCTTTTGTCCAATCAGAGGCCAGTGTTTGTGTCCTTTTGTCCATTCAGAGCTGTGTGTTTGTGTCCTTGTGTCCAAGAGCTCTGTGTTTGTGTCCTTGTGTCCAAGAGCTCTGTGTTTGTGTCCTTTTGTCCAATCAGAGCTACGTTTGTGTCCTTTTGTCCAATCAGAGCTGTGTGTTTGTGTCCTTGTGTCCAATCAGAGCTGTGTGTTTGTGTCCTTTTGTCCAATCAGAGCTGTGTTTGTGTCCAATCAGAGCTGTGTGTTTGTGTCCTTTTGTCCAATCAGAGCTGTGTGTTTGTGTCCTTTTGTCCAATCAGAGCTGTGTGTTTGTGTCCTTTTGTCCAATCAGAGCTGTGTGTTTGTGTCCTTTTGTCCAATCAGAGCTGTGTGTTTGTGTCCTTTTGTCCAATCAGAGCTGTGTGTTTGTGTCCTTTTGTCCAATCAGAGCTGTGTGTTTGTGTCCTTTTGTCCAATCATAGCTGTGTGTTTGTGTCCTTTTGTCCAATCAGAGCTGTGTGTTTCTGTCCTTTTGTCCAATCAGATTCCAGTGTTTGTGCCTTTTGTCCAATCAGAGCTGTGTGTTTCTGTCCTTTTGTCCAATCAGATTCCAGTGTTTGTGCCTTTTGTCCAATCAGAGCTGTGTGTTTGTGTCCTTTTGTCCAATCAGATCTGTATGTTTGTGTCCAATCAGAGCTGTGTTTGTGTCCTTTTGTCCAATCAGAGCTGATTTTGTGTCCTTTTGTCCAATCAGAGCTGTGTTTTTCTGTCCTTTTGTCCAATCAGATTCCAGTGTTTGTGTCCTTTTGTCCAATCAGAGCTGTGTGTTTGTGTCCTTTTGTCCAATCAGAGCTGTGTGTTTGTGTCCTTTTGTCCAATCAGAGCTGTATGTTTGTGTCCAATCAGAGCTGTGTGTTTATGTCATTTTGTCCAATCAGAGCTGAGTTTGTGTCCTTTTGTCCAATCAGAGCTGTGTGTTTGTGTCCTTTTGTCCAATCAGATCTGTACGTTTGTGTCCAATCAGAGCTGTGTTTGTGTCCTTTTGTCCAATCAGAGCTGTGTGTTTGTGTCCTTTTGTCCAATCAGAGCTGTGTGTTTATGTCATTTTGTCCAATCAGAGCTGAGTTTGTGTCCTTTTGTCCAATCAGAGCTGAGTTTGTGTCCTTTTGTCCAATCAGAGCTGTGTGTTTGTGTCCTTTTGTCCAATCAGAGGCCAGTGTTTGTGTCCTTGTGTCCAATCAGAGCTCTGTGTTTGTGTCATTGTGTCCTAGCTGTGTGTTTATGTCCTTTTGTCCAATCATAGCTGAGTTTGTGTCCTTTTGTCCAATCAGAACAGTTTTGTCCTTTTGGCCTATCGTAGCGTTTGTGTCCTTTTCCCCAATCAGAACAGTTTTGTCTATTTGTCCAATTAGAGCTTTGTGTTTGTGTCCAGGGGGGAGGACGATCCGTCAGTGCATCAGGTACACGGACTGCGACATCTCCCGCCTCACCCAGATGTTTCCATCTGTCTCCAGCTTCACCTACAGATGCTGCAACAGCAACCTGTGTAACTCTGGCTCCTCGGTTGCCGCGGCAACACCAGCTCTGGCCATGATGGGGTCCCTGCTGAGCGTCTGGTGGTTCTGGTCCTGAACCCGAGTCGTAGATTTTAACCTCTGACAAGAACTAATGTTTTCAGCTTCTCAGGTCTCACTTTAAAATCTTTATGTACTCATTTTTAAATGTATATTTTACAGATTTAATAAATAAGACCAAACAACTTCAGTGGTTTTTATTTTCTAGTATTTCTAAACTCTCAGGTTCTGCTAATGGACCTTCAATGGTGACAAAACAACACAACACAGAAAAAAAAAACTAAATGGATTTATTAAATGTAAAGAACACGACACATCTTTGAAATGATTAAGAAGGCCACAGAACCAGAGCTGCAGAACTTCCTGCTGTGTCCATCAGACCATCATAAAAAAATAATTCACACAAAAGAAGGCGAACACAGACGTGACACGACAGGAAGTGTTTCACAATAAAAGCACAACAAAAGCACAACAACAACTCAACAAGTCGGAGACCAAAGATTCATCCGTTTGTTTCATGTAGTTTCATGGTCCAAGTTAGCCTGGTTTTAACCAGACCCTTGTCCTTCACTTTAGGACAAGGGTCTGGTTTTAACCAGGCTAGGTCCAAGTGTGATTCTGTTCTAGTTTGAGCTGCTTCATCAGAACTTCAGGTCTGTTTGTAATAAAAGATAAAACATGTCAGAAGTTCAGTCGGTGGTTTCGTGTTTCCAACCTAAAAAAACAGCAGGTTCCACAAGTTGTTATTTATGAAAAGAAAAGAAAGTCTAAAACTTCTTCTGCAGGATCAGGAGCTGCTGATTACCTGATGATCATCTGGAGGTTCTGTTGGATCAGGAGCTTAAAGGTGCAGTCTGTAGTGTTTTTGAACACGCTGGAACTTAGAAAAATTTTCAACAGGGAAAGCATTCTGGTCCCTCCCCCTCAGAGCCATATATGGCTCTGCTCCCCCTTGCTCTCGCTGAACTTCAGCTCAGCTTCCTTAGCTCCGCCTCCACTTCATGTCCTGTCGCAGCCGCTGCAAATTTGCGTGTTTATAATAAAACGTTCTAAAAAATAAAATAAAAACATGGAGCGCTGGTCCAGCACACCAGAACACTAGAAATCTGCAGAGCCTCGCGCAGCCACGTTGAACCAGAGTTTAATTCGCTCGTGACAAATTCATTCATTTCCTCATTTTTCAGTCATGGAGTCAGCGGAGGAGGAAGCGATCACTTGACTTTTGGCAAAAAAACAAAAGAAAAGTCCAGATCAGGGATGAAGAAGGGGAATTTAATACATTTGTGTCACATACAAAACAGTTCTGCATCGCTTTGCAATCCTTTGAACGAGAACGTGCGCGGCCGCTGGGGCTGGGACAGGCGGGGGCGTGGGTTAGGAGCGTGAGAAGCTCTGTTTTTATTGGCTGGTTAACGGCGGGTCACTGTGGGTTTTTAGAAATGCTTTTAGTAACACCTGGAGAAGCAAGGGGACTATAGTTTTTTTCAGAGATTACTTGTCTAACATCAGTCTGTCAGGAGATAGTGACAGAGTGAAGAAATATATTAAAAATATATTTTTGGAAAAGTTACAGACTGCAGCTTTAAGGTGTGTTAACAAAATGCCAGGGTGGAAAGATATAAGCAATGACCTCAGAGTCTGCCTGTCAATCCTTTAGAATCCATTGTTTTACAGAGAGAAAGATGATTCACCCTGAAGGTCAGACCATGCAGTGACACTACAGGCCTCAGTCAGCAGGTCAAAGGTCATGACCTCTTCTCTCTAAAAACAACATGGCAGCTCAATTTAGGTTTGGAAAGTTTCATCTGAAGGAACCACAAGAACTCTGAACCAGAGCAAAAGCCAGATGTTTACCCACAATGCACTGCAGCAAACAGCTACTTCCAGCTGTCAACATGGTGGTGGAGGGCTGATGGTTTGGGCTCCTGTCAGTTGCTGAGTGGACCAGGAACTCTGGTTCTGGAGTTAGATATATTTCTATTCAACAGCTGAAGCTCGGAGCAAACTGGGTCCAACAGAACCGTGATCCCAAACCCAGCAGCTGATCTACAACAAAACGAGTCCACCATATGGTCCAGTCAGAGTCCAGAACCTGAACCAGGCTGACATGCTGTGCTGGACCTCCAGCGCGCTGAGAAGAACCTTCAGTGATGAAGAGCGGGTCAGAACTCCTCCCGAACCAGGAGAGGAAGAAGAAGTCCTGCAGAGAACCGCTGAGGCTTCTGGTTCTGGAGAAGTTCTGTTGGATCAGGAGCTGGAACCAGTTGAGTTTAATAAAGAAGGACTAAGTGGAACCTGTTCAGGTTCTGTTGGAATTGTTTCAGAACCTGGCATGGACCGGACCAGCTCCACGTGTTCTGATGGACTTTGTTTTCCACACAAGACGTGTGTTTTTGTGAAGATCAAACAGAAATCTTCTTCATCTAAATTCTGACTCCTCTTCCCTGAAAAACATTGAGTAGTGGGAGAGAGCAATGCATTGTGGGAAATTAAAGCCAAGATGCTTCAGTCGCTCATGTCTCCAAGTCCATCCTCCTCCTGCCGTCCAATCACCTCCAGCTGCACCGTCTTCTTCTGACCCTTCTTCTCCGCCTCCTTGTTTGGCTTCACTGATTGGGCGTACCAGGGCTGAGGGGCGGAGCCTTCACAGGTTCTGCCCCCTCGGCGGAAGCCCCCCCTGCCGGCCCGGACGAGCCCCCAGCCCTGCAGCTGGGAATCTGATGTCCCTTCCTGGACTCCTCTGGTCTGGTCCAGCTCCTTGGCGCTGAGCGACGACATCCGGACCGGAACCGTGTTTCCGAACTTGGAGTAGTCGACGCAGTAGCGGCCGTCCTCCTCTGTGATGACGGAGACGAATCGCCTCCCCCACAGGATCTCCTCAGGGGTGTAGGAGGTGCGGGCCTGCATGGTGATCCCCGTCGTCTCCACCACACCTGGAAGGGAGTGACCCAAACAGAATCGGAACCAGAACGTGTCCACATCGAGACGGCAATAACCACAAACAGGAACGTTTTCCCTGCTCAGGCGCAGGAGTGGGCGGAGCCTGACCTTCCAGGATGACGATGATCTCCAGGTCCTCGGAGGCCAGAGACTGGGCGGACAGCTCGTACAGAGGACTGGCTCGCTCGATGGTGTGGCTGATGATGAGCGGAGACACCAAGAAGATGCCGTTGCTCCTCAAAGGGTTCTCCACCTGGATGTCCAGCTGACACACCGGGATCACCTCGCCCTCCACCGTCACCGTGCGTCGGATCACCTGCGGACAAATAGCGGTGCTCTCATCAGAACCTCTCTGCGGCAGCTGTCGACGCGGGCCGGTTCAGGTTACTTTATTTATACCCAAGGGTAAATGTGGTTTGCAGTGGTACAAAGCATACATCCATCCATGCGCACACACAAATAAAAACAGTAAAAACATTTAGTAAAAACACTTCAAAGAAACCATAAACAGATAATGTTGCACATAACGGTGTTAAGGCTCCCCAAATCATATGTAAAATGAAAAATAAAAACATATAACCACTAAAAGCTTCAACATTATTTCACCCAGGTCGGCGCTGACCTGCAGCTGCACGGTGGCCGAGATGATCATGCTCTTCCTCAGGTCTCCCACTCGGAACATGAAGGCGGGCCGGCCATTCCGAGTGGCGATGACGGCGTTCCGGGAGAAGATGAGCGTCTCGGCTCGCCGGTTGGCCTGCGCCGTCTTCATGAACACGCAGCCAAGCATCACGGCGTTGATGATCAGACCCAGAATGTTCTGGATGATCAGAACGATGATGGCCACGGGACACTCCTCCGTCACCATCCTGCCGCCGAACCCGATGGTCACCTGGAGACGAGACGACAGCGTCTACAAACCAGCTGCAGCATCACGACTGGACCTGTTGTCTCTAACTCGGACCTCCAGAGTCCCACCTGGACCAGTTGTCTCTAACTTGGACCTCCAGAGTCCTAACTGGACCAGTTGTCTCTAACTCAGACCTCCAGAGTCCCACCTGGACCAGTTGTCTCTAACTTGGACCTCCAGAGTCCTAACTGGACCAGTTGTCTCTAACTCAGACCTCCAGAGTCCCACCTGGACCAGTTGTCTCTAACTCAGACCTCCAGAGTCCCACCTGGACCAGTTGTCTCTAACTTGGACCTCCAGAGTCCCACCTGGACCAGTTGTCTCTAACTTGGACCTCCAGAGTCCTAACTGGACCAGTTGTCTCTAACTCAGACCTCCAGAGTCCCACCTGGACCAGTTGTCTCTAACTCAGACCTCCAGAGTCCTAACTGGACCAGTTGTCTCTAACTCAGACCTCCAGAGTCCTAACTGGACCAGTTGTCTCTAACTCAGACCTCCAGAGTCCCACCTGGACCAGTTGTCTCTAACTTGGACCTCCAGAGTCCCACCTGGACCAGTTGTCTCTAACTTGGACCTCCAGAGTCCTAACTGGACCAGTTGTCTCTAACTCAGACCTCCAGAGTCCCACCTGGACCAGTTGTCTCTAACTCAGACCTCCAGAGTCCCACCTGGACCAGTTGTCTCTAACTCAGACCTCCAGAGTCCCACCTGGACCAGTTGTCTCTAACTTGGACCTCCAGAGTCCCACCTGGACCAGTTGTCTCTAACTCAGACCTCCAGAGTCCCACCTGGACCAGTTGTCTCTAACTTGGACCTCCAGAGTCCCACCTGGACCAGTTGTCTCTAACTCGGACCTCCAGAGTCCTAACTGGACCAGTTGTCTCTAACTTGGACCTCCAGAGTCCCACCTGGACAAGTTGTCTCTAACTCGGACCTCCAGAGTCCCAACTGGACCAGTTGTCTCTAACTTGGACCTCCAGAGTCCCAACTGGACCAGTTGTCTCTAACTTGGACCTCCAGAGTCCCAACTGGACCAGTTGTCTCTAACTTGGACCTCCAGAGTCCCAACTGGACCAGTTGTCTCTAACTTGGACCTCCAGAGTCCCAACTGGACCAGTTGTCTCTAACTTGGACCTCCAGAGTCCCAACTGGACCAGTTGTCTCTAACTTGGACCTCCAGAGTCCCAACTGGACCAGTTGTCTCTAACTTGGACCTCCAGAGTCCCAACTGGACCAGTTGTCTCTAACTTGGACCTCCAGAGTCCCAACTGGACCAGTTGTCTCTAACTTGGACCTCCAGAGTCCCACCTGGACCTGTTGTCTCTAACTTGGACCTCCAGAGTCCCACCTGGACCTGTTGTCTCTAACTTGGACCTCCAGAGTCCCACCTGGACCAGTTGTCTCTAACTTGGACCTCCAGAGTCCCAACTGGACCAGTTGTCTCTAACTTGGACCTCCAGAGTCCCACCTGGACCTGTTGTCTCTAACTTGGACCTCCAGAGTCCCACCTGGACCTGTTGTCTCGAACTCAGACCTCCAGAGTCCCAACTGGACCAGTTGTCTCTAACTTGGACCTCCAGAGTCCCACCTGGACAAGTTGTCTCTAACTTGGACCTACAGAGTCCCACCTGGACCTGTTGTCTCGAACTCAGACCTCCAGAGTCCCAACTGGACCAGTTGTCTCTAACTTGGACCTCCAGAGTCACACCTGGACAAGTTGTCTCTAACTCGGACCTCCAGAGTCCCAACTGGACCAGTTGTCTCTAACTTGGACCTACAGAGTCCTAACTGGACCTGTTGTCTCGAACTCAGACCTCCAGAGTCCCACCTGGACAAGTTGTCTCTAACTTGGACCTACAGAGTCACACCTGGACCTGTTGTCTCTAACTCAGACCTCCAGAGTCACACCTGGACAAGTTGTCTCTAACTCGGACCTCCAGAGTCCCAACTGGACCAGTTGTCTCTAACTCAGACCTCCAGAGTCACACCTGGACAAGTTGTCTCTAACTCGGACCTCCAGAGTCCCAACTGGACAAGTTGTCTCTAACTCGGACCTCCAGAGTCCCAACTGGACCAGTTGTCTCTAACTTGGACCTCCAGAGTCCCACCTGGACCAGTTGTCTCTAACTCGGACCTCCAGAGTCCCAACTGGACCAGTTGTCTCTAACTTGGACCTCCAGAGTCCCAACTGGACCAGTTGTCTCTAACTTGGACCTCCAGAGTCCCAACTGGACCAGTTGTCTCTAACTTGGACCTCCAGAGTCCCAACTGGACCAGTTGTCTCTAACTTGGACCTCCAGAGTCCCAACTGGACCAGTTGTCTCTAACTTGGACCTCCAGAGTCCCAACTGGACCTGTTGTCTCTAACTTGGACCTCCAGAGTCCCAACTGGACCAGTTGTCTCTAACTTGGACCTCCAGAGTCCCACCTGGACCTGTTGTCTCTAACTTGGACCTCCAGAGTCCCAACTGGACCTGTTGTCTCTAACTTGGACCTCCAGAGTCCCACCTGGACCTGTTGTCTCTAACTTGGACCTCCAGAGTCCCAACTGGACCTGTTGTCTCTAACTTGGACCTCCAGAGTCCCAACTGGACCTGTTGTCTCTAACTTGGACCTCCAGAGTCCCAACTGGACCTGTTGTCTCTAACTTGGACCTCCAGAGTCCCAACTGGACCTGTTGTCTCTAACTTGGACCTCCAGAGTCCCAACTGGACCTGTTGTCTCTAACTTGGACCTCCAGAGTCCCACCTGGACCTGTTGTCTCTAACTTGGACCTCCAGAGTCCCAACTGGACCTGTTGTCTCTAACTTGGACCTCCAGAGTCCCACCTGGACCAGTTGTCTCTAACTTGGACCTCCAGAGTCCCAACTGGACCAGTTGTCTCTAACTTGGACCTCCAGAGTCCCAACTGGACCAGTTGTCTCTAACTTGGACCTCCAGAGTCCCAACTGGACCAGTTGTCTCTAACTTGGACCTCCAGAGTCCCAACTGGACCAGTTGTCTCTAACTTGGACCTCCAGAGTCCCAACTGGACCAGTTGTCTCTAACTTGGACCTCCAGAGTCCCAACTGGACCAGTTGTCTCTAACTTGGACCTCCAGAGTCCCAACTGGACCAGTTGTCTCTAACTTGGACCTCCAGAGTCCCAACTGGACCAGTTGTCTCTAACTTGGACCTCCAGAGTCCCAACTGGACCAGTTGTCTCTAACTTGGACCTCCAGAGTCCCAACTGGACCAGTTGTCTCTAACTTGGACCTCCAGAGTCCCAACTGGACCAGTTGTCTCTAACTTGGACCTCCAGAGTCCCAACTGGACCAGTTGTCTCTAACTTGGACCTCCAGAGTCCCAACTGGACCAGTTGTCTCTAACTTGGACCTCCAGAGTCCCAACTGGACCAGTTGTCTCTAACTTGGACCTCCAGAGTCCCAACTGGACCAGTTGTCTCTAACTTGGACCTCCAGAGTCCCAACTGGACCAGTTGTCTCTAACTTGGACCTCCAGAGTCCCAACTGGACCAGTTGTCTCTAACTTGGACCTCCAGAGTCCCAACTGGACCAGTTGTCTCTAACTTGGACCTCCAGAGTCCCAACTGGACCAGTTGTCTCTAACTTGGACCTCCAGAGTCCCAACTGGACCAGTTGTCTCTAACTTGGACCTCCAGAGTCCCAACTGGACCAGTTGTCTCTAACTTGGACCTCCAGAGTCCCAACTGGACCAGTTGTCTCTAACTTGGACCTCCAGAGTCCCAACTGGACCAGTTGTCTCTAACTTGGACCTCCAGAGTCCCAACTGGACCAGTTGTCTCTAACTTGGACCTCCAGAGTCCCAACTGGACCAGTTGTCTCTAACTTGGACCTCCAGAGTCCCAACTGGACCAGTTGTCTCTAACTTGGACCTCCAGAGTCCCAACTGGACCAGTTGTCTCTAACTTGGACCTCCAGAGTCCCAACTGGACCAGTTGTCTCTAACTTGGACCTCCAGAGTCCCAACTGGACCAGTTGTCTCTAACTTGGACCTCCAGAGTCCCAACTGGACCAGTTGTCTCTAACTTGGACCTCCAGAGTCCCAACTGGACCAGTTGTCTCTAACTTGGACCTCCAGAGTCCCAACTGGACCAGTTGTCTCTAACTTGGACCTCCAGAGTCCCAACTGGACCAGTTGTCTCTAACTTGGACCTCCAGAGTCCCAACTGGACCAGTTGTCTCTAACTTGGACCTCCAGAGTCCCAACTGGACCAGTTGTCTCTAACTTGGACCTCCAGAGTCCCAACTGGACCAGTTGTCTCTAACTTGGACCTCCAGAGTCCCAACTGGACCAGTTGTCTCTAACTTGGACCTCCAGAGTCCCAACTGGACCAGTTGTCTCTAACTTGGACCTCCAGAGTCCCAACTGGACCAGTTGTCTCTAACTTGGACCTCCAGAGTCCCAACTGGACCAGTTGTCTCTAACTTGGACCTCCAGAGTCCCAACTGGACCAGTTGTCTCTAACTTGGACCTCCAGAGTCCCAACTGGACCAGTTGTCTCTAACTTGGACCTCCAGAGTCCCAACTGGACCTGTTGTCTCTAACTTGGACCTCCAGAGTCCCAACTGGACCAGTTGTCTCTAACTTGGACCTCCAGAGTCCCAACTGGACCTGTTGTCTCTAACTTGGACCTCCAGAGTCCCACCTGGACCTGTTGTCTCTAACTTGGACCTCCAGAGTCCCAACTGGACCTGTTGTCTCTAACTTGGACCTCCAGAGTCCCACCTGGACCTGTTGTCTCTAACTTGGACCTCCAGAGTCCCAACTGGACCAGTTGTCTCTAACTTGGACCTCCAGAGTCCCACCTGGACCTGTTGTCTCTAACTTGGACCTCCAGAGTCCCAACTGGACCAGTTGTCTCTAACTTGGACCTCCAGAGTCCCAACTGGACCTGTTGTCTCTAACTTGGACCTCCAGAGTCCCAACTGGACCTGTTGTCTCTAACTTGGACCTCCAGAGTCCCAACTGGACCTGTTGTCTCTAACTTGGACCTCCAGAGTCCCACCTGGACCTGTTGTCTCTAACTTGGACCTCCAGAGTCCCAACTGGACCTGTTGTCTCTAACTTGGACCTCCAGAGTCCCACCTGGACCTGTTGTCTCTAACTTGGACCTCCAGAGTCCCAACTGGACCAGTTGTCTCTAACTTGGACCTCCAGAGTCCCACCTGGACCTGTTGTCTCTAACTTGGACCTCCAGAGTCCCAACTGGACCTGTTGTCTCTAACTTGGACCTCCAGAGTCCCAACTGGACCTGTTGTCTCTAACTTGGACCTCCAGAGTCCCAACTGGACCAGTTGTCTCTAACTTGGACCTCCAGAGTCCCAACTGGACCAGTTGTCTCTAACTTGGACCTCCAGAGTCCCAACTGGACCTGTTGTCTCTAACTTGGACCTCCAGAGTCCCACCTGGACCTGTTGTCTCTAACTTGGACCTCCAGAGTCCCAACTGGACCAGTTGTCTCTAACTTGGACCTCCAGAGTCCCAACTGGACCTGTTGTCTCTAACTTGGACCTCCAGAGTCCCAACTGGACCAGTTGTCTCTAACTTGGACCTCCAGAGTCCCAACTGGACCAGTTGTCTCTAACTTGGACCTCCAGAGTCCCAACTGGACCAGTTGTCTCTAACTTGGACCTCCAGAGTCCCAACTGGACCAGTTGTCTCTAACTTGGACCTCCAGAGTCCCAACTGGACCAGTTGTCTCTAACTTGGACCTCCAGAGTCCCAACTGGACCAGTTGTCTCTAACTTGGACCTCCAGAGTCCCAACTGGACCAGTTGTCTCTAACTTGGACCTCCAGAGTCCCAACTGGACCAGTTGTCTCTAACTTGGACCTCCAGAGTCCCAACTGGACCAGTTGTCTCTAACTTGGACCTCCAGAGTCCCAACTGGACCAGTTGTCTCTAACTTGGACCTCCAGAGTCCCAACTGGACCAGTTGTCTCTAACTTGGACCTCCAGAGTCCCAACTGGACCAGTTGTCTCTAACTTGGACCTCCAGAGTCCCAACTGGACCAGTTGTCTCTAACTTGGACCTCCAGAGTCCCAACTGGACCTGTTGTCTCTAACTTGGACCTCCAGAGTCCCAACTGGACCTGTTGTCTCTAACTTGGACCTCCAGAGTCCCAACTGGACCTGTTGTCTCTAACTTGGACCTCCAGAGTCCCAACTGGACCTGTTGTCTCTAACTTGGACCTCCAGAGTCCCACCTGGACCTGTTGTCTCTAACTTGGACCTCCAGAGTCCCAACTGGACCTGTTGTCTCTAACTTGGACCTGTTGTCTCTAACTCGGACCCTCGAAGTCTCACCTGGACTTCTATGGAGAAGAGGAAGGCTGAGGTGAAGGAGTGGATGGCGGTGACGCAGGGGACGGGGCCTGGCTCGGTGTCCGGGTCCCGGGGCTCCAGGTCTCCGTGAGCGAAGGCCAGGAGCCACCAGGCCATGGCGAAGAGCATCCAGGAGCAGAGGAAGGCCGAGGTGAAGATGAGGAGCGAGTGCTGCCACTTCAGGTCCACCATGGTGGTGAAGACGTCCTGCAGGAAGCGGCCCTGAGACAACAACAAACCAACATCGATTTGAGCAGGTCCAATAAACTCTGTCCAGCAGAACCCGAAACACTGTCAGGTTCTGGCACCCAAACCGAGACCTGGACTTAGACTTGGACCCAGTGGCGGAGCTGGACTTTTATTGCTGGGGGGGCCGAGGGAGGGCCAAGGCTATCGGTAAGGGGTCCACTGACTATGACGCCATGAAATTTTGAAACAACATATTTTTCCCTTAAAATGATTCATTCTCTTGGTTTAAACTTTTGATCTGTGATTTGTGTTCTATTCTGAATAAAATATTAGATGTTGGCACCTCCACATCATTGCATTCAGTTTTTATTCACAATTTGTTTGGTGTCCCAACTTTTTTGGAATCTGGTTTGTATCTATATATAAATAAAGACTGATGAAATGTAACTTGCAGTTTATTATTAATGCATGCCACACAAAGCACAAGTGGACATTAACTTCTAAATGACACCATTGTGACAATACTTACAATGAGAATTCAGTGTCACACAGTTCACAATTACAATATCTAAAAAAAAAGGTTACAGTATATGTTATGGAAACTTTTATTTCATAGAAGCTACATGTGCTCCAGCGCATCGTGAGAGCAGCTGAGAAGATCGTCGGCACCTCCTTCCCCTCACTGCAGGACTTACACAGCAACCGCCTCACTCGGAAAGCCCACTGCATGGCAGGTGATCCCACACACCCACTACACAGCTGCTTCAGCCTGTTGCCATCAGGGAGGAGACTGAGGAGTCTCCAGGCTCGAACCAGCAGACTGAGAGACAGCTCTGTTCATCAGGCAGTCAGGATGCTAAACACTCTGCCTGCTCTGCCCCCCCTCCCATTTGAACTGCCTTAACACTAAAACTTTCTCACACATTACCACACAACACAAAGATTTTAACACTGGACTCTGTGTCATCAAACGGGTTATTCACTAAACTCTCGGTCATGTGCTCATTCAGTTTGCACTACTTCTCATATTTGCACTAATGTTTGTATTACATCACTGCCTATAGTCATACTACTGTTTACATTCAATGTTTACATTTATTAATACTGTTTACATTTATTACTACTGCTTACATTTATTACTACTGTTTACATTTCCACTACTTTTATATCTACACCACTGCTGATACATATACAGTATTCTCTGACCAGCCTTATTTAAGGATGCCCAATGTGCCTTACTGCATATGCCACTTTTGCCTCTATAACAACATCAACTACCTCATACATATACTGTGTACATTAACTCATATGCTGCTTTGCCACTTTGCAAATGTCAATGCTTGAACCTTTAGTTTATTTTATAGTTATACTTTTTATACTAGTATGCAAAAACTCAGGACAGTATTATGTTCATTAAATGTTTAGTGTTTTAGTTTTAGAGTTGGTGTAAATTTTTATACTCTTATACCATTATGCAAAAACTCAGGACAGTGTCACAGTTTTACTATTTTATGCTTATGTCTATTATTATATGTTTCAGTGTTTCAATGTTTAAATAGTTACTGTTGCACCGAGGGACTGAGAGAAACGAAATTTCAATTCTGTGTATGTCCTGTACATATTGCAGTTCTGACAATAAAGCTGACTTTGACTTTGACTTTGATGTGCATTTTATTTTCAAATCTACAACTGAAGCTACAAACTCTGAAATGCTCTGTGTCACTGCGTGAGATTTTGTTGATTTTCATTTCAAATTGATACGTTTTTTTTAGAATGATGTAAAGAATTTCTTTACATCTAGACACTTATTTACAACATTCTGTATATATAAGATCCATACATCATTCTTCTGATGACTTAACATTTATGCACTTGTTCCTGACAATCTAAAATAATTAGTCAGTGTGCAATTTGTCCCTTTCTTGTTTGACAAATTAATTGTTAATTTGTAAGATGATACTGTAACTGTTGACAGTTGGAAGAAAGTTTGGGGGAAACTAAATATTTTTAAGTTTAGAAATCAAGTCTTTTTCTAAACAGCTTTAGTGTTTGACTTTGTCCACACTCATAACACACACAATGAAGTAAAAAAAAATAAAATCTGGGGAGGGGGGCACTGGGGGGCCAATCAGATTGCTGGGGGGCACTGGCCCCCCGGCCCCCCCTCTAGCTCCACCACTGCTTGGACCTGGACCAGCTACCTGCTCCCGGATGTTCTTGTGAGCCACGTTGCATGATCCAGATTTGGTGATGAATCGGGCTCTCTGGGACCTGGAATGGCTGCGGTTCGGCTGGTTCTGGTCCTCTGCCAGCCGGGTTAGCAAGAAGCCATCCGGCAGGAGGCCCTTCCTGGCCAACATGGCGCTGCACAAACAAACAAACAAACAACTGTACACAACATCTGGTCTGGTTCTGGTCAGTAATGGGCCGATCTCAGCTGCAGACTGGTTCTGTCGAGAAGAGTCCAGGTTTCATTACGATATCATTCAATCAAACTTTATTTGCACTTCAGTTTTTAAGCAAAACAAAAAGCTTTACAGCATTAAAACAATAATTATTATTAATAAAACTTGAAAAATAATAAATAAAAGGCAAAAAGAAGGAAACAAATATTTATATTCCAGAAGCTATTTTGAAGTTTTTAGTACTTTTAAATTAAAAAAACTTCTACATATTTTTTTAAACTATTTTGTACGTTTTTCAGAATAGTTTCTCTTTATGGTGCTAATGAATAATAATAATAATAATAAAATCTTTACCTACAAACAAAACTTTTAACGTTTTTATTTATGTTATTTTTGCACATTTTACATGATTCATCTTATCAAGTTTTTCTAATGAAAACAAAGTGAAACGATTTTTAGTCTGCTCCAATTCTCTGAAAAATAAACAATCTAAATTAAAATCTTTAAAGATTAAAGTTCTTGATATACTGCTGTTTTTAATCTTTTTTTTCCTTCTAAATATGAGGTTAAAAATAAAGTGAATGAAGTCAAAATATTTATTTACTTATTTTCCATAAAACTGCTGGTTGTTATAAATAAAAACATGAAGATTCTTTATTTTAAAAATTAACAAAAACACATTTTATACAAATCTAAAAGTATCAAATGTAAACTCTGACGCTGGTTTTCAGGCTCAGCTTCTCATTTTGAGCGGAACGGAATATTTTGTGACGTCATAACCTCACTTCCTGTTCCATTAAAAAATATATTAATTAAAAAACTGTTGATTATTTCCGTCCAAACCGGAAATAACCTGAAAAGAAAAACAAACAGAACTCTGGTTTCTGAGAGGAGGAAAGATGTTTTACACCGCGGAGGCGTCGCGCGCACACACACACACACACACACACACGAACACACACCTGTCTGAACACACAGACACACACACACCTGTAAACAGTCACGTGCTGTTACCTGTGCAGGACTCAGGAGGTCGGACTCACAGGACCCAGCAGGTTCTGGGGGTTTATCTGGACGTGGTCTGCAGCACTGACTCCATCATCACATCAAGATGTTCCCGCAGA
>JBBPBX010013118.1:13347-33296 GCA_038048925.1 Garcialebias charrua | reverse complement strand
CTTCTGTGCTACGTCATGGATTGTCCATAACGAACACCATGTTCAGGCATAAGGGTGTCCATATGTGCTCTTGGCACCAGGACACCCTAGGTCGTAGTTCAATGATCGACTTTGTTGTCGTCTCATCTGATCTGCGGCCGCATGTCTGGACACTCGGGTGAAGAGAGGGGCGGAGCTGTCAACTGACCACTACCTGGTGGTGAGTTGGCTCCGATGGTGGGGGAGGATGCCGGTCAGACCTGGCAGACCCAAACGTATTGTGAGGGTCTGCTGGGAACGTCTGGCAGAGTCTCCCGTAAGACGGAGCTTTAACTCCCACCTCCGGGAGAGCTTTGAACACGTTCCGAGGGAGGCGGGGGACATGGAGTCCGAGTGGGCCGTGTTCCGCGCCTCTATTGTCGAGGCAGCTTATCGGAGCTGTGGCCGCAAGGTTGTTGGTGCCTGTCGTGGTGGCAACCCTCGAACCCGGTGGTGGACACCGGCAGTGAGGGATGCTGTCAGGCTGAAGAAGGAGTCCTATTGGGCCTTTTTGGCTTGTGGGACCCCGGAAGCAGCTGATAGGTACCGGCAGTCCAAGCGGCATGCGGCTCGGGTGGTTGCTGAGGCAAAAACTCGGGCGTGGGAGGAGTTCGGAGAGGCCATGGAGAATGACTTCCGTACGGCTTCGAGGCGATTCTGGTCCACCATCCGGCGTCTCAGGGGGGGAAAGAGGTACGCGACCAACACCATTTATGGTGGGGGTGGCGTGCTGCTGACCTCAACTCGGGATGTTGTGAGTCGGTGGGCGGAATACTTCGAAGACCTCCTCAATCCTACTGGCACGTCTTCCACTGAGGAAGCGGAGCCTGGGGACTTTGGGTCGGGTTCTCCGATCTCTGGTGCTGAGGTCGCCGAGGTGGTTAAAAAGCTCCGCGGTGGCAAGGCTCCGGGGGTGGATGAGATTCGCCCGGAGTTCCTTAGGGCTCTGGATGTTGTGGGGTTGTGTTGGCTTACGCGACTCTGCAATATCGCGTGGACATCGGGGGCAGTTCCCTTGGATTGGCAGACTGGGGTGGTGGTTCCCCTATTTAAAAAGGGGGACCGTAGGGTGTGTTCCAACTATAGGGGGATCACACTCTTAAGCCTCCCTGGTAAGGTCTATTCAGGGGTTCTGGAGAGGAGGGTCCGTCGGATAGTCGAACCTCGGATTCAGGAGGAGCAGTGTGGTTTTCGTCCTGGTCGTGGAACACTGGACCAGCTCTACACCCTCAGCAGGGTCCTGGAGGGTGCGTGGGAGTTTGCCCAACCAGTTTACATGTGCTTTGTGGACTTGGAGAAGGCATTCGACCGCGTCCCTCGGGGGGTTCTGTGGGGGGTACTCCGGGAGTATGGGGTACCAGGCCCTTTGATAAGGGCTGTTAGGTCCCTGTACGACCGGTGTCAGAGCTTGGTCCGCATTGCCGGCAGTAAGTCAGGCTCGTTTCCGGTGAGAGTTGGACTCCGCCAAGGTTGCCCTTTGTCACCGATTCTGTTCATAACTTTTATGGACAGAATTTCTAGGCGCAGCCAAGGTGTTGAGAGGATCCGTTTTGGTGACCTTAGAATCGCTTCTCTGTTTTTTGCAGATGATGTGGTCCTACTGGCTTCATCAGTTCGTGATTTACAACTTTCACTGGAGCGGTTTGCAGCCGAGTGTGATGCGGCCGGGATGAGGATCAGTTCCTCCAAATCCGAGGCCATGGTCTTGAGCCGGAAAAGGGTAGCATGCCCTCTCCGGGTCGGGGAGGAGGTCCTGCCCCAAGTGGAGGAGTTTAAGTATCTCGGGATCTTGTTCACGAATGAGGGAAAACTGGAGCGTGAGATCGATAGGCGGATAGGTGCAGCGTCCGCAGTGAAGCGGGCGCTGTACCGGTCTGTCGTGGTGAAGAGAGAGCTGAGTCAAAAGGCAAAGCTCTCAATTTACCGATCGATCTACGTTCCCACCCTCATCTATGGTCATGAGCTTTGGGTTATGACCGAAAGAACAAGATCTCGGATACAAGCGGCTGAAATGAGTTTTCTCCGCAGGGTGGCTGGACTCTCCCTTAGAGATAGGGTGAGAAGCTCAGTCATCCGGGAGGGACTCGGAGTAGAGCCGCTGCTTCTCCACATCGAGAGGAGCCAGTTGAGGTGGCTCGGGCATCTGGTTAGGATGCCTCCTGGACGCCTCCCTGGTGAGGTGTTCCGGGCATGTCCCACCGGGAGGAGACCCAGAGGAAGACCCAGGACGCGCTGGAGGGACTATGTTTCTCGGCTGGCCTGGGAACGCCTTGGGATTCCCCCGGAGGAGCTGCTCCAAGTGGCTGGGGAGAGGGAAGTCTGGGCCTCCCTACTTAGGCTGCTACCCCCGCGACCCGACCCCGGATAAGCGGAAGAAGATGGATGGATGGATGGATGGATGGATGGATTAGTATTTTCCGGTGTATAGGTCGCACCTTTTTATGGTTTTTTTCAAGGCCTGCGACCTATATATGGCTTGTTATCACTTTCGGTGAAACAAATTTTTAAATCCAGCTCATTTCACAATTACGTTCATTTATTAAGGAAAAGTTCAGCTCAGACATATATTTGCTATAATTTTTATCAAACAAATAATTGTTTTTAAGTGTTAATCTTCTTAAAAGCCTTGCTGTGCGCTCCTGTGGCAGACATTTGCAGCAGAGCTAAACGTAGGTGCGACCTATCTAGGGATTTTTCCAATCTATTGGTGATAATTGGACAATGCGACCTATACACAGGTGCGACCTATACACCAGAAAATACTGTATATATTATATATATATATATATATATATATTATATATATATATATATATATATAGATAGATAGATAGATAGATAGATAGATAGATAGATAGATAGATAGATAGATAGACTGTGAGTTTAGCAAAACTTGTCATAAGAATATTTTATTAGTGTTAATGTTAACCCACCATGAATATGTTGGTGAAGATTCTCAGTCATCCAGGACACGATCAATTAAAAAAACGTTCAATAGAAAAACGACTGGACTTTATTTGTAACAGAAGGAAGGTTAACTGTAACAGAAGGTTTATTTGAAGAGCGAAATGTTTTCTGTTACAAATAAAGTCCAGTCGTTTTTCTATTGAACGTTTTTTGAACCCACCTAGAATATTTAAATACACTGAACCATGTGTTCAGCTTTAATGGCTGTACCCCTAAGATTTACAGAGGGAAAAATATGGAGAATAAGTTTACGGTAGTATTCAGCGAGTTATGACTGATTAAACGCTCAGATCCTTCATTGCACCTGTCAAACAGGTTACACTGAGTAGAGCAGGCGACCGGGCAATGCGGGATCTAGCTGTGGCGCCAACTGCACCGAACGTAACATCCGCCTGGACGCAACATCCGTGGAAGGGGAGCGTGAAGGGACAAACTACTTGTATTTTGCTTTTACTCAGACAGAAAAACAAGCCCAAAAAAGCAACTTAATGTTCAAAATAAGCCCCCAAACCCACAACTCACAAAATGTATAGGCGACTGTAGGAAAATCAAGCCCAAAAGTTGCTTATAATGAACGGATTTGGCAACTACAGTATGCTGATGTTCACGTGTGGTGGTCACGTGTCTCCACCAGCTGACTTTAAAACATCAACACGGCTGTAAGTCGTCAGTTTTGCACATGCTGAGTTCACATGTGGTGTGGTAATCGCTGAGCCGTCCACCTGCGTCTTGTTTAAAATCTCAACAATAACCATGTGAACTCAACACAATCTGTTAGCAAAATATCATACGAACAGCGTATCTAATGAATCTGGAAATAATCAGGGCAGCACGTGGCTCTGTTGGTAGAACCGTTGCTTCTCATCAAGAAGGTTGCCGGTTCAAATCCCAGCCCGGGACCTTTCTGGGTGGTTTGCATGTTCTCTCCGTGCTGGTTGGGTTTTCTCCGGGTACTCCAGTTTCCTCCCACAGACCAAAAACATGCATGTTAGACTGACTGGTAACAAGAAATTGTCCCTAGGTGAGTGAGAGAGTGAATGGTTGTTTGTCTCTGTGTCCCTGTGATGGACTGGAGACCTGTCCAGGATGACTCCCACCTTTTGCACAGTGATAGCTGGATATGGGCACCAGTGACCTGGAAAGGAAGAAGCGGGTTAAAGATAACGCCTGGATGAAGGAAATAATCATTTGACATCTTCAAGTGGATTTGGAGCTAACCTAATTAAAGATGGCCGCTGCTGCCAGCTGAGCTTAAAAAATACAAACTCTGGTATCAGGCTGGCACTTTAATTAGGAGTCTATCAATCGATCGATCAATTTATCTGCTTCCTTGTTTTTGGGTTGCGGGGGTCACTGACGCCCTTGAATTTATCTAAAGTTCTGGGGTCACGACCTCGCTGCGGGTCATAATCCCCAGAGATTATCCAGAGATTTAGGATGTGTGAGAGCAGCAGAGCCCTACATGTGTACATAATCCCCAGAGATTATCCAGAGATTTAGGATGTGTGAGAGCAGCAGAGCCCTACATGTGTAGCATCTTAGCTAGCGCGTCTGTACAGTGCGCTGCTAGCTTAGCTCTACGTTAGTGCTGGCAGTTCTCACATGGGGGGGCTGTTGGTCAGGCTACTCTAAAATACAGGTAGTCCTCGACTTACGGCGTAGATCTGTTCCTACGTAGCGTCGTAAACCGATTTTCGACGTAAGTTGGAATATACCTACATACTGCACCATATACATGTACAGTACTGTATTACCAAGCACTTAGCCTATCCTAACACAGTAACCTACATAATTATCAAAAAACACATATGTTTGGGAGCCATAATGAAGGGAAAAAAGAGTTAATGGCCTACTGGGATGCTGGTGATGCCGTCCTCCTCGGTCCACCCACAATATTCCGTATTCCGTTTACGACGTAAAACCGCATTCACAGTACAGTACAGTATTCCTACGCCGCTGCACCGCGTACAGTACAATACTGTATTCTTCCACCGCTGCGTCACAACAATTATGACGTAAAACTGCATAACTCAAAATAAGGCTTTTCATAGTAAATGGGAGATGCGTCGTAACCACGAAACGTCGTAACTCGAGGACTACCTGTAGTTACTGAATCAAGTGTTTACTTATGTAGGTAAGTGTAGATGTTTAACAACTCATTAAAATACATCAGAATGTAGGAAATGGCATCTACTTTGTTCAAAATTTTATAGTGGAGGACCCCCCAGACCCCCCCAACCAGTGTGACCACATTACAGATGCTCCTGACACCAATGTTGGGGTCAAATGTTGGCACAAAACAACAACAAATTGAGCCCTAATATTTCATATGTTTTGCCTGGACAATGACTGGTTGCAGTCGTTGAAAGGACAACATGTGCACGCTGCGTGGGAGTTATTGGATCTGAAGGGAGGGAGAGGAAAATCAAACAAAGACTTCTGATGTCTGTTACTTGAGCAGCTGCTCCCGTTTCTGAAAATGTGATTTCTTTGAGCACTTTGTGTTTGAAATGTCTGAGTAGAGGTGCTTTGTGCACTTAAGACTTCAGCTACACAAGTCACAGGATCCTGGAAAGGAAATGTTGAGATATCATCCCATTTTTAGAACGCTCATGTCCAAAGAGATACAATTATTATAAATAATCTGCTTCCTGATGGAAGTTCCTGCTGTTATTCTGGGGTATAAAAATGTTGCTGTGGTGCGTTCATGACATGCAACTTCAATACTTCACACTACAGTGTAACAGTCATCCACAAAAACATGTTTTAGTAAAATTTCATCGAGTAATGAAACCAAAATAATACTGAAAATGATCAACTAATTGGATATTATTTAACCTTCATATTTTAGATCAACTACAAACTCAGTGTGTTTATTTGCAGGTTGCAAGTGATTGCAACCCAAATGTTCAGTTTCTGATTTCCTAACCTTATTTAGAAGATCTGGTTGTCTGTAGTGAAATAAAACAGGCAGCTCCAACAAAACCCACTTACCGTACTCATTTTCAGTCATCTGAAAACAAATTTAAAAAAATTATGTTGCTAATAAGCTATACTTGTTCATGTCCGCCATGACAGCTGTGGACACTGCACCGTCATGGGATGGCCCACATGGGACTCCTTACGTTTGCATGTTTCTCCTTTTAGTCATTAAACTGCAGAGATTGTCTGAGCTGTGCCTTCTCTCCTGACAGTGAAGGCCTGACCAATGAGAACGCTCCTTCAAACACAGGAGAGAAAACTTTAAATCTGACTTGATAACTGTATTTTCATGAATTAACAGGAAATTTTGCTCAACCCCAAAGTAGTTTACAGAAAATAAGATAAATTAACAACAAAAATAAGAAAAACTGCATTGAAAATATACAGTTTAAGAAATGTTTAAATATGAAGTGTTGAATTTTTGGGCCTTTTCTGAAGGCCTAGAAGGATCTGAGGGTTCCCTTCTGCTTTTTATCAATATTAGTCCCATGTTATGTTGTATTTTGCTCATACAAACACGTTTACCGAAATCGTGTGGGACTAATTTATTGACCCAAACTTACGTGGCAGTGCTGATTACGTTTATCTCAGAAATTGCCTCTTTTTATGCACAGAGAACCGTTTAATGATTCACTGAATTATAATTTAACTTCATGAGACCTTTCTGTTGATTGGATCCCTAACGTCCAAACTTCTGATCTAAAATGCAACACAAAGCTGCAAATTACCTGAAGCTACATTAACTAGCCTGCTAGCTTAGCCTAGCATAGACCAGAAGCATGACTCAGCCAATGATGGCGTCACGCTGCGTACTGAAGGTTATAAGCCAGTTTTTCCCATTTTATCTGCAGGAATCTGACAACGAAAAGACAAAACAGAAGAAAAAAGTTTCTGTATTTTGCTAAATTTCCATGTTTGTTTGGATGTCCATGCCTTGGTTGGAATGTCAACATAAAGATGTGCCTTCTTGATATCTGAAGGAGCTCTGTGAAAACATCTGCTCGCCACGTTTGTGTGAAATCCAGTTTGATGAACCGACATCAGCAGAGGCACGAACAAGCTGACAGAATATTTTCCATTGTCCCGTCTTGTTGCTTTGGTTAGTTTCGCTGGAAAGTGCAGCCTCGTCCAGCAAGTTTAACCTCTTCCCACGCCCGCTGCGCTGAAACTGGTTCAGGAGAAAGAGCTCTCTGCAGTTTGTCCTTCGGCCCAGCAGGAAGAGAAAAACAGTTTGTGACTGGCAGAAACTGGAACTAAAACACCAGTTTGACTAATTGCTGCAGCAGAGAGCGAGGATGTGGAGCTGTAATCGCCTTCACGACTGTTATTTATTTTCAGATTTCCACACAGTTTGACTCTTTCCAGGTTTGCAGAGGGACAAGTCCAAACATGTTCAGGATGAAAGCAGAGCTGCTCTCCATCTCAATCTCCAAACGTGTTGTTTGCATTAAAGGCTTTCCATCTCGAGATGACTTCCTGGTGCAGCACCAAAACTTTACATAACACACTGCTGAATGTTTGATACTTTCTAATCTTTTCTTGCCAAATTAATAGTCAATTTTTTATCACCTGCCAACATAAGACAGGCAATACAGGTGGTCCCCGACTTACGACGGTCTCGACTTATGACGTTCCGGACTTACGAACGCGCTTATGAACAGTACTGTTGTACAGTAAATACAGCACTGGTATGTGTTTTTAGATGAAAGTGTGTTGGCTAATTGTTTGTAAATAAAGTTCTGTGCATGTTTATGAACCAGTATGTACGCTTGTTCAGTCTCATGTTGATAAACGGGTGTGCGGCGCAGCGTTAGCATACATTTTCCTACTTATGACCAAAATTCCGGACTTACGAACGCCACGTGTAACGCGTTCCGACTTACAAATTTTCGAGTTACGAACGTGCTTAGGAACGGAACTCGTTCGTAAGTTGGGGACAACCTGTAATGTATTTGCCTGGATCTTTGAGTGTTTTATTTGTCAGAATCAGAACAAGCTTTAGGATCATTGCATCAAAGTACAGTGAGTTTGTTTGCACCATTGTCTGAAAGATGGGCGGAGTGCACTGCTCCTAACTGTGCAGCCCCTTATTCTTTTAGATAGAAAAGGGGAAGAGGCCATGAAGATAGTGGTATTACAAAAAAGATCTCTTCATACCTTTTTACCAACTTAAGACATCAAAAACTCTGCAGCAGCACATTTATAACACATTACATATGCATTTGATGACAAGACTGTGAGATTTGTCCATGAAGCACTTCCAGGTAGGACCATAGTCCTGTTACGATGTTGGTGTCATCCAGTACAGCTCTGATGAGCATTCACAGAAGTTCTTGGGGGAGGGGTGTGGGGGTTGCAATAGACGGATCCGTCTTAGTTTACACATATCCCAGGAGAAATTTAATAAGTCGGCCAGCTTCGAGGCCAAACGGGGAGTCAGATTCAAATAAGCCGCATTTGTTGAATTTTTTTTTTTCAGACTGTTATTTCTCATCAGCCTTGAGTCCTGCTGGTACTTTTGATGATCCAAAATGGCCAGATCTGTGGGCATTCCACTGATCTGTGCTTATTAGCTCCCTCCAAAGTCGTCCCCAACATGCTGGCGAGTCCCAGAAGCCGTAGGCGCCTGTGATTCTCACAAATCGCTTCCATCTTACAGTTTAGCTTGTAAATCAGCTGATTTTGAGTACTCAAAGCACGAACCAAACCTTCACACAAGGTTGGCAGCTTTGCCATGTCCGAAACTGCTGCCGCCATCTTCTTTAATAGCCAATAACATAGATATTCACTAGTGCCAAAAAGCAGAAACCTTGCTATCATGATTCCAACTGTGTAAACATCTTCAACGTCCTCCTGAGACGATATGGAAAGGCACATCAACTTCCATCCCACCCACTGATCCATGACATACCCTGCTGCATGCGTCTCAGCAGGGCAGGAGGGCTCTCCAGGACACTGTCGCTTGGTAGATTTTTTTTTTATCGATTTCGTTGAAAGTCCAGCCGACCAGATCCATGACAGTAGTTTACGAGTTGGAAGATGTGTAAATAGAAGCTCCAATACACAGACAGAGAGTAAAAAAGGAGTAGGAGAAAGGGAGAGGGAAGAAATGTCTTGCTTGAGAGCGAGTGAGGGGAAAAAACAAAAGCGGCCTGGGTCTGGGTTTTAATAAAAAATCTCATGTACCACTAGACAGGCTTTAATGAAATTACCCTCAAAAGCAAATATTGGATGTCTACATCTGATTAACAGTTAGGTCAGCCTGGTTCAGGATGTCTGCTGCAGCTGTTCAACCAACTCAGTCAAATGTACAGATATTGAGCTAAAACTTGGAGTAGCCGAGAGTTGCCTTCATCACATTCTCTGAGCACTAACAGTTCGTGTTAGATTGTTGTTGAACGTTTTGGCATGCGGGGAGCCAGTTAATATGCCACAGTAAATTAATCTTCATATTCTCCACCTTTAAAGACCGTGTAAAGTGAATTTCAACATTTTCTTCAATAAACATTATAAATGTCATAATTGTAATCTTGTAAATGAGTAAAAAGTCTCAAAATTGTAGCTCAATTAATTTTGGAGTTATAGAGCAAACTGTGTATAAACATATTTCTATTTCAGGATTTTTTAGGCGTGTTTTAAATGTGACCGCGTTTCGTCACGCGGTCCTCATTAGTATAGCCCCACCCCCTGCAGCTCCAGCCGTATAAATTCGCCTCGGTGGAGCCGTTCACTCGCGAATCGCAGATAGCATCAGATAGCAATAGCATAGATATTTTGTTCATTGTTAGCTAGCTAATCAATTATGCCTCGTTCGTGCATCTTCCCTGGATGTCGCAATGGTCAGGGCACCCGTACAAATCATAACATGTTTTTAAACCGCGTGGTTTTATACCGAGTATCTGTAATGCTTGGATAGGTCAATGGATAAGGCGCTTGCCTTCCGTCCCAAACCCCACGGGTTCAAATCCCGCATGGTACAACTCTTTTTTTAAATTTTTTTATTCATTCCAGATTAAAAACACACAAAAAAACTATTTACAAAAACAGCGTAACTCTTGGAAAAAGTAGCTGCTGTTACAGACAGAACTCGGATAAAAACAGAGCAGGTTTACTGGATCTCTGCTGCCTGCCTCTCCAGTCTCCACACAGTCAGCTCAGGGCAGGGGCTGGACACGAGCGCAGCTGCGCTGAAACCACGCCCACGCACTGACACGCCCCTAGCGTTCCAGGGCAAGGCAAAATCATGTTTTTTCATGATTTTTGAGACTTAATTTTATAAGGTAAACAATGTTTTTAATCAGTCAGATTTAAATGGGTGATTAATAACACATATTTATGCCATGTGACAAACTAAAAACACACATTTAATTTCACTTTACACGGTCTTTAAGTGTACTTAATGTTTACTGTACTTTGCAGGTGAATAAAAATAAAAAATAAAGTGAATTATATAACTTTTTTTTCCTAAAGAACGATTCTGCTGCTCTTGAATTTATTGGAAAATGAAGTTGGTATTGACTCCAGATATATATTTGATTATTACTTAGTAATATTAAGGTTTTAGGCACATTTATTGCATTTAGGATTTATTTTTTTAGCTTACAGAAGAGGATGTTTGTTTTTGGGTGACACCAGTCTCTGTTGAGGATATCCTCAACAGAAACTGATGCTATAGATACAACAGATACTGTACAGATACTGCCCGAGGAACAGTAAAAGTCTGTCTTAGATCTGTTGACGATAGTTTATAAACCGTTTTGTGACTTTAAAACTGAAAACCTTTTGAAAATTTTGCTTTCTTTTGCTTAAACTAAAGGAGTCTTTGTGTAGAGCTGGTTAACTTGCAGCTTTCTGCAGCGTCATATTTAGTTACGGCTCCTTTTTAACTGACTTCATTACAAGTAAGTGAATAAGGTTATTTACGTAACCAATGGAATATGTTTCTGAGCTTTTGAGGCAAGTAAATAAAAAATATGAATTCTTTACACGGAATAAAAATCTTAATGGATAAACTAAAGCAGTTTTTAGAAATTTTAGGAATCCTGGACGGTTGACAGAGAAATCCAAAGATGGGATCATTTTAACCACAAAGTGGATGTTTTTGTCTCCCAATCAAAGAGATTAACAGGTATTGATTTTAAACCAGTGGTTCCTAAAGTGCAGGTTGTGAATCATTGTACCGTCATTATAATGCTCTTGTCTCATGTACCTTTTAGCATTTTTTTTGTACATTTCAAATGGCAACAGTGAGAGTTAAGTCACTTTATGGGCATTTAATAAACTGAAACGTCACAACGTTTAGGAACTTTTGCTTTAAGCCCTTGCAGCAAACGAGGAAGCAAATTGTAAATGAGAAACTTTTAGAATAATACAGTAAATGTGCACTTTGAGTCTCGTGCATTAATTCTCTTTCAGACTAATTGAAAAAAAATCATCCCAGTAATGCTCAGTTTTAATAATCAGATGGTTACTGGTTAATGTGCAAACTTGTGAGATGATGGAGGTAGAGAAACTGTGAAACTGTGAATTACTTGTTCTATGATGATTCACATGTTAAACTTGTTGCAGCCCCTCCTGGCATACTCAACCCCCCCACAGTGGCCTTTAAATTAGCAGAGAAACGGGTCGAGCCGTGCTGGTTTTGCATCACTTTCTGATCACGTTCTCTTGCCTTGTTGACTCTTTGCTCTTTGGGTGTGACCGGCAGCCGAGCTCACATGGGTGTTTCTCTCTTTTCTTATCAGCGTTTGCTGTTTTCTAAGAGCAGCGAGGGAGCAGGCCGCAGTCCAGTAACTTCTACAGAGCTGTAAGTATCTTTACAAAACCACTACTTTTCTACCTCTTCCTTGTTTTAACTCACTTTTTCCACCTTAGTCTGTTGCTGTTTGCTTTTTTACTGAGCGTTTCCAACAAAACCCTGATGCATGTTCAATAATCCAGGTAGAAAAATCCAAAAAAGCTAAGTCTGGTCCTCTGGACATTCAAAAAACATGTCCAGAGGACCGGACTTAGCTTTTTTGGAGTTTCCAACAAAGTAAGTTGGATTTTCTTATTAAGAGAGTTGTTTTCGTCTCTTGGTAGAATCAGTGACGTCAGCGACAATGGCGAACCCTCTACAGAAGCTCGTGGCGGAGAAGAAGGACCTGGTGGAGACTGTGATGGAGGTGTTTGAGCAGGGAGCTGAAGTGGTGGCCAGCATTGCCGGTGACCTTTTCCCCGTTTTTGCCATCGCCGCCCCCATCGTCAAACTGGCTCTCGACAACGTGGAGAGCAAGGAGGCCGCCTTCATGAAGGAGCAGTTTCAGAAGGTCCGGGAGCGTCTGGAGGTGATCTCTGAAGAGATTCAGAGGATCAACGATGAGATCAAGAAGAGCGGAATCAACGTTGCGTATTTTCCCGTGGAAGAAAACCTCACAAACCAGTTCAGGAAGTACATGGACATCCTCAACGCCAAACCCAAGTTCAGGGAGGTCAAGAAGAAGCTTTTCTTGGAGCATTTTGCTGCAACGGATGGAGACAAAAACCTCACCGTCCTCTACAACGCTGTAACCGGAGACAACTTCTCCGGCGAGTCTGTGCTCGAGGTCATCCTGAACTGCGAGGAGAAAAGTCGCCGGCCGATGGAGGACTTTTGTTCTCGGCTGAAGAACCTCTTCTGCATCGGGCTGATCGCGCTGCTGGGCCACGCTGCTCTGAAAGGCTACGACGAGGAGGACGCCCTTCTGAAAGAGTGGGGCGAGAAGATGAAGAACGTCCAGGATAAGATGAACGCCGTGATCGAAGACTGCATTGTCAGCTTCCCCAAGCAAGCTGAGCTGGATTCCAAGCGACTGGTGAGAGACCAGGTGGACCAAACCAACCAGCAGCTAGCCGATGCTATCATAGAGAAGCTTAAGAAGAAGTACGACTGGGTGGGCTGGTCCGTGCGCATATTCAGGTCTCCTACGTCCATGTTCGCCAACAAGAAGGATTACCACTGCCCGACGGGGAAGAGTCGCTTCCAGGTGCCCACGTCTGACGAGAAACTCAACGTCTGGGTGTCGTACAGCGCCTCGCCCGAGCCCGTGGATAAGAATCGGATCCAGCAGCTGATCCAGGGTCAGAAGAAGTTCTCGGTGAAAGGTGTCGCAGAGACTCTGTTTGAGGAGTTGCCCGGCGACTGTGTGGTCCACACTGTGAAGACGTCCAAAGGCCTGGCCTGCTCCTGGAGCTTCAACGACGAGCTCCACTACTGGGAGGAGCACAAGAACATCTTTGTCTGTGTTCACTCCGCTTGACGGTTTGGATCCTGAAAAACTCATTAAACAGAATCGCCATCTTGGTCTGTGCTCATTAGAGCTGCTGCCATGTTGTCTTACCAATGAAATGTTACAGCGTGCGCCTTAATTTAGACATATTTAGGCTTGTGTGGAGTACGTAGGAGTGGTGAGTACAGGTGGTCCCCGACTTACGACATACCAGTAGTTCCGTTCATACGTTGCGTCGTGACTCGATTTTCGGCATAACTCAAAACATACGTCCAAACTGCACCTTATACGTACAATACTGTATTTTACCAAACACTTAGCCTATCCTAACACAGTACCCTACATAATTATCAAAAAACACATACATTTGAGAGCCATAATGAAGGAAAAAAAGAGTTAATTTCCTACTCTGGACTGCTGGTGAAGCCATTTCCTCCGTTTCTCCCTCCCTCCTCCGGATTCTCCATTCGTTTACGTTGTAAAATCGCCGTCCATAAAACAGCTACTTTTCCACAGCTGCTGCGTGTCCAGCTTGTGCCAACAAGTTTTGTTTTGTTTTTTGAATGTCCAGAGGACCAGACTTAGCTTTTTTTAGAGAGTACAGGCATCTGTAGCCTCCACAGCTAGCAAAACGGGAAACCGGAAGTAGCCGGAAACTGCGAAAATCGGCTTAAAAATAAAAAAATTCAAAATAATTTTTATATATTTTGTATTTTTTACTTTTAATGGAGATGCGTGTCGTAACCCCGAAACGTCGTAAGTCGACGACTACCTGTATCTTACCTGCAGTAAAAGGCAGTGAAAATATGGAAGTAAATTTTATTGGGAAGTCAAGCTAACAGCTACTCAGAGCAGGCGTGTTTCCACAACTAAAACAACTCCAACTCAAAACTCTTCTAGCAGTTTGATCAAACACTACACACTAAAAACTGACGGGTTCAAAACAACCCAGTCTGTAACCTGGATCACGTTCGAACTGAGCCAACACTAAGTTTGACCAGAACGACTTTGGTGTTGCTACAAGCAGTAGCTTCGGTGGCGACGTCGTCTGACCCCCTGGGACTCGTCTTCCATCAGCCTCTTCTAAAAACAACAATTACAAGACCGTAAAACCTGCTGTTCATAAAAACAAAACTTGTTTTTTTTTTCTCTAGAGATAAGAGGATGTCTGCATGAGACGAATTACACAGAGAAACAGAACAAGCTGTGATGAACTCGTGCACACGTGCAGCAGCCAGCTTCGGTTGAGAAACAGCTGTTGTGTACAGAAGCGATGATGTGTCCGCAGTGGTGAGCACGGTTCAGCTAATCTGCTAACAGCAGAGCTAACTTTCCATGTAGCAGTTAGCATTTTGGCTAACTTTTAAGATCTTTATTAGAATTGGCCCCTGCTAAGTACAAAGTATAAATCTGGTAAATTCAAGTATGGTATTTTTTTAACGAGATAGTTCTTCACACTAAAATCATACATGACAATAGTGATTTACACGGCGCTATGCTAAGCTGAGCTAAACAAAGTGTTCGTGACATCACCACCCTCAGTTTACAGCTAATAACAGAGACATTTAACAGAAATGAAGCCAAACCAGAGCAGGAAAATCTCATGGAAAAACACATTTTTACACTCGGAAACATTGCACACGTAATTACTACCCAACATGCTTTGCAACACACTGTCTCTGGGACATGACTCTCTCACACATTTTACCCATCTTTAAGAGAGAATATTGATGATGATGATGCACAGCAACTGTGCGGTTAGTTTATAAAAGTAGTTACCGTAACCTCAAAGGATTGTTGGAAGTGAGTTAATTCATTAAAATGACACGAGGGAGACGTCCCACACACATTGAATGCATCACTCTGCTTCAGCAGAACGGGACATTACCTGCTGTGAGGAACCACTTTGAGTTGTGTTCACTTACAACGTTCTCACATTACAGTCGTACAGTGTCAGCGACAGCAGTGGCTGATAAAAGTTAGCAATGATTTTTTTGTTAGCAGATTAGCGGTTAGCAAAGCTAACTTTTTGATTAGCTGTGCCCACCACTGGGTTTCTGTATCTATCACAACATTTGGACATGTAGAGTTTGTTTAGCTGCTTCTGTCCTGAGCAGGTTTTAGAATGATTTGCTGTGATGTCGACTGCAGCTCCAGGTTTATTTCCATCGGCTGAGTACTTTGGGTCTTTTTGTACTTACCGGTACCGTGGCCCATTTTGTGTCCACCGGTCACAAAGTTGTTGGTTTACTGGACGAGTTCACAGAAAAACATGAGCGAACATGAACACCGCTCTGCATGAAATGCTGCTAATGTATGAAATAAAGTACAAATGAACGAGAACCGTCTACTGAACAGAAGATACTGACTACTTAAAGCTACTCCACATAACCCTAATTTATAAAACAATCGTTTGAATTGAATCCCATACATTCCTCATCTTAAATGCAATTTAGAAAAATTGGTAAAGTGTTATTTAATAAATTATAACTAGCTGAATTTTTCCCAGATCAAAGTATTATTTTTTGGTTAAAATTTGGGACAATATTTAGCATGTTGCACAGCCATTTCCCTGTTTTTTTTATTTTTATTAAACCAGGATGAGTGTTTTTTATTTTATTATTCTGATCAGAAATGTTTGTCTCCACAGTGAGCTGTGAGATAAAGACGATTGTGTTGACGCTGACATTGATGCACTGACTTCACCTTACAAAGGACATTCCTGCCAAAACCATAAAAATTTAAAATTTAAATTTTGATTTGATTTATTATACTCATTAACAAATGAAATAATAAAGCTCTTCTCCTGGGCTGTTTTCAGCGGATATCAACAAAACTTTTGTTGTACAGCCTGATTCTGCTCAAAAAACAGATACAGTGTAATTTTTTGCAGAACTAATAGTTTTGTATTTATGGGATGGGGTCTTATGGTATCAGATATTTTTTTAAATTAAAACTTGTATTAATCAGATTTTTGTCTACACTAGAAAATACAAACCGCTTGAAGAATCTTTATAATTATTTGACATATTTTAATACATATTTGTAACTTTTACTTTTTTTGTATGTGTATTCTTACTTTTTTCTGTGAACATGATCAAATTCTTTAGGACATTTTAACTTTTCTCAAAAACTATAATACAAAAATCTTAGAGCAATCTTTTTTTCTTTGCATCTGTTTCACATTATTTGTGTGATTTTATAATATCTGGGTTCAACTGGTACACCAAGAAAAAAATAAATATTCAAAACAAAGAACTCCGTCGTGCATCATTTGTTTTGCTTTGCTTCTTCGTGAGTATTTTCTTGTTATTCACACGATTGTAAGAAAGTTTTAAAATCAGCTTTTTGGGAGCTATTTGATCAGAATCATTAAAAAATATATTAAAAACGTGTTTAAATGTCAAATTAATCATGAAATGCAATTCCCTGTTTTTGTGCGAGTGTGTGTCTGTTAGCAAAATATCTCATGAATCAGTGGGCAGATTTTAACGACATGTAATACGTGGATGTAGTTTTATGACTGATTAATGTTTGAAGTCCATCTGATTAAAAATGGCTGCCACAGCCAACCGATCTTATCAAACAAAAATAATTACAACTCAGCCAGTTTATTTATTCATTTTATAATAATGAAATGCATAACAATTGACATATACTGTATATGTAATTAGAAAAAAAAATATATAAAATAAAGGTAGCAGATGAAGAAAAAAATCTTATTAAATCTGCTCCTTATTTATCTAATAAACAATTCAAACTAACATTTCCTGTAAATAACAAAACAAAGTTAATAACTCATTCAATCGTCCATTTCTCATACATTTCTCATTAAAATACATTCATATATATTTCTTTAACTATTCTATTTTGACCAGTCTCTTAAATACAAACATCGATTTGGCTTCCTTAACATTTGTCTCATTCCACAATCCAACTCCCTGAATTAAGGTAGATCTTCACTTCAAACTAGTTCTAAACTGCGGTTTCACAAATACATCTTTCCCCTTAAGATTGTAACAGCGTGATCTTTTTTCAAAATACATTTGGATATTAGGTGTATTTTTCTGAGCTCTATATAAGTGATAAAATATTATAATCTACCAAATCATGGAACTTCAGCAATTGCATTTGATAAAATAATACAGTATACTTGATGGATGATAGTAATGCTTTCTTGTGATGATTCTTACTACTCTTTCCTGCAAAATAAAAATGGGCTTTGTAATTGATTTACACGCTTTTCCCCAAACATTAACACAATAAATCAAACGTGGCACAATAATTGTATTATACAACAAATACAGTGCTTTGATGTTCAACAGATCCCTGACTCTGTAAAATATCGCAATAGATTTAGATATTTTCAGTTTCAGTAACAGATAATGAGCACATGCTTGGTGTGGTAGTAGCAGAGTGTCCTCTCCAACACATACTTTGAAAGTTAACTGATTGCACAAGATTTTTGTTTAAAACTTGGACATGGAGCACAACAAATGTTTGACAGATTCACACAGTGTCTGCATGTGACTTCAATGGAAGTTACTAAGAAAACTTCATCCTGTAACAGGCAGTAAGAATGTTTCAGGACGAACACAGCCAGAAGTTTGAGAGAAAGATACAAACAGTATATTGATTGAAAATGAAGTACCGTATTTTCCGGAATATAGGTCGCACCTGAATATAGGTCGCATTGTCCAGTTATTGCCAAAGAATTGGAAAAATCCATGCATATATAGGTCGCACCTACGTCAAAATGTGGACCGTGTTTAGCTCTGCTGCAAATATCTGCCACAGAAGCGCACAGCAAGGCTTTAAAGAAGATTAACACTTAAAAACATTATTTGTTTGATAAAAATTATAGCAAATATGTGTCTGAGCTGAACTTTTCTTTAATAAATGAATAATTTTAGCAGGATAAACACCTAAAAATATATTTGTTAGCTGACATTATTGTAAGAGTGTGTCTCAGTTTAATTTTTGTTAATAAATTATTACAAATCAGCTTATTTTATAAAAAGCCATAAATAGGTTGCACCTGAATATAGGTTGCAGGGCATGCAAAAATGATAAAAAGCCGCGACCTATATTCCGGAAAATACGATATATTTGGAAATAGATGTCAGGTTTGTTTGAAGCGTGTGCAGAGAAACAGAAGAAAACTTCATGTCTGGGTTTGTAGAACGGGTCAGATGAGTGTGGGTGCTCAGACCTGAGCTAAATTCATCTTCTCCTGTTTTCCTGAGGCTGCTCAGAGGAGAAGGATGCTGTGGTCGTCTAGTTGGAAACACCCACAGTGCTCTGTAATCATGTGGTGGTGGCTTTTCTATCTTTGGGAAACAAACACTCGTGTCCCAGCACTTTGTCAAAGCGGTCGACAGAAATGAGCAAGTGCAACAAATGTGGGTCGAGGATCGTCGTTCAGAGATGTTTGCACTTATTTTTAGACTGAACCGTCAAAGTATGAGTAGAGACGGGACTGGAAGCCAGAAACTGAAGCCTCAAAGAACCAACACCGTCTGGTGGCTGGGACCAGTACAGGTTTAAAGGGTTTGTGACATGATTTTTGAACTTTGCATAAATTGGCACAACATATCTTTTATGATCAACTATGTTCGTTGTTGCAAACAAAATGATAATTTAATGAAAATTTGTTTCAAAAGTGAGTTTAAAATTTGCGCTGTGTTTCTTCACGGGACATCCGGGTACTTCCGCTTGCTAATTTTGTGACGTCAGCGTAGGAATGTCTCCTAGAACGCCCCTTTTACATAACAATAGCGCACAATATAGAAATCGATGAACTTATCAATCTAAGTTTAGATTTGAGCGATTTGTCTTCAGTTTGGGAAGTTGAAGTTAGTTCAGGGGGTTGAACAAGAAACAGCTGGTTCTGCCTTACCGTTCAGGTGGAGCGAGGGGGACAGCTTTGTTTGTTTTGTCCAGTCTTGACGAAGTATTTCATCTTTCGGGAAAGTGAAAAGGCTCACTTGTTCACTGATGATATTAGAACACCCAAATGCGACACGTAATGACATTTTTCAAGTTGTACAAAAAAAAAAAATAGGCGAATGTGCAGAAAATGAATCTGCGTTCTATACGCAGCCGCAGACTGAAATTCCTACGATGACGTCACAAAATTAGCTAGCGGAAGTACCCGGATGTCCCGTGAAGAAACACAGCGCAAATTTTAAACTCACTTTTGAAACGACTTTTCATTAAATTATCTTTTTGTTTGCAACTACGAACATAGTTGAATGATATAAGCTATATATCTTGTGCCATTTTATGCAAAGTTCAAAAATCATGTCACAAACCCTTTAAGCCCCACCCCCTTTGTGTAAACTACACTTTATTTGGACAAAAACTTATATTTTCAGATGTATTTTTTTCCATCTGTTTAATTTTGCTAATTGAATCAAGTTTTGTTGGGGGCCAAGATGGTGTAGTGGCTAGGGAATCGGACTTGTTATCCGAAGGACCCAGGTTCGAACCCCAGCCACGGCACATCTTGGGGTGTCTATGAGTGCACACCTATTTTCCCCAGCTCCCCGGGCGCTGACTACGGCTGCTCACTGCACCACCTGGTGGTGGTTGGGTTAAATGCAGAGACCAATTTCGTCTGTCAAGTATGGGAAACATACACAGATGACAAAAATGTGACATTTATTTATTTTTATTTATTATCAACACGTTTAGCTTCATTTAGTCGTTTGAGGCTTTAGCAGAGGGTCACAT
>JBBPBX010013118.1:0-12440 GCA_038048925.1 Garcialebias charrua | reverse complement strand
TTATTAACTGTTTTATATGAATTTAATACAGTTGACCACAATATTCTGCTACAGAGGTTTGAATATGATATTGGGATAACAGGAACAGCTTTAAAATAGTTAAAATCATATTTGTTTTATACATTCCAGTTTGTAAATGTACTGTATATTCTGGACTATTGAGCGCAAAGCAGCGCCCGTTAAATTTGAAAAAAATAAAATAAAATTTTACATAAAAAGGCCGCACTTGTCTATAAGCTGCGGGTGTTCACGTTGTAACATGAAATATTGACACAAAAAGTTTTTTTTTCTTTTAACTAAATACATATCGGTAACACGCACAAATACAGTAAATGCTTTTTCTTCTGAACAGTGCCTGTAACATGGCTGATAAAAAAAATACAGTAGTCTACCAGGACGTCATTTATCAATACCCCAGAAGAGAGACGCTGGGCAGCTATGTGAGCACCTGGGTGTGACGAAGCTAAATGTTTTGGTGGCAAGAAGCTCGTTAGCCCATAAAAATAAAAAAAAATCCATAAATTAACCGCAGCATTGTATAAGCCGAGGTGTTCAAAGTGTGTGAAAAAAGTAGCAGCTTGTAGTCCGGAAATTACGGTAACTCATGAATCTTCTTCTTACACCAAAGTTTTAGTCATGGAGTTCCTCAGGGTTCAGCGCTTGGATCAATATTCTTTACTTTATGCTTCCATTAGAGTTATTAAACGGCATAGGATAAATTTTAATTGTTATGATGATGATGCACAGTTATTTGTTTGTTTCTTCAATAAATCCTTTCGTTTCATGTTCTGTTGTGAGCATCGTGATCTGCCAAACATGTGGGAGATCAAGAGAAAAACTAAAATACTCATCACATGTTTTATAACTCCAATCAGACACAAATGTTTTCAACATCCAACAAAAAAACAAAAGCACAGACTTTACTGATTCTGTGTTGGAGGGAACTGAGCAGCTGGTCAGTTTCAACCCCCACAGACAAACTGTAATGTTTAGCTTTCAGTTTGAGATGTTGGACATGAGTCACCTGTTTCTTTTTTTAGAAGTAAGAAGTTTGTTTTATACTTTGAGCTATACAGTTTGCAGACAGTAGGACAAGAAGAGACAGAAGGAGCTTCAACTTTTCCGTTTCCAGATTCCTAACGATGCTGAGTTTCCACATGCAGCAGCTCAGTGGCATCAGTTGTGTCTGACAGAGCTGCTCACACTGCCTCCTCAGCACATCTGAGGAAAAAGCTTACTTAGCCTGAAACCGGTGCAGTATTAGAAGAGCACTGCTGGCCAAATGGCTGCGGAGGAAGCAACAATTTAAAGCCTCTTATATGGTTGAGGTGGCTCACACTCATCAATCAAATAAAATGGTCCTGGGCACAGGTCAACTTCCACAACACGCCCCACCACACCAACAAACAGCCGAGAACACCTCAGAGAATACTTCACTCTCCAAAGTAAATGCACATTTCCATTCCAAAGTCCTTTTTAAAATCTTTGCGTGAAATATAATTAAGAGCATCTAAAATGTACATATGACACATTTAACCATTTCATGCTAAAACAAATTACATGTTAAAGTTTATCTTTCGAAATTAAAATCAGCTGCTTTTTACATCAACTGCAAGACCAGTGTGTTGTTGTATACAGGTGGTACCCGGGTTACGAACGAGTTCCGTTCCTACGGCCGTTCGTAACACGAAAATCGCCGTAACTCGGAAAACACACACCAGCCGCCACTTATACACGTACATGTACGGTACTGTACCAAGCACTTCACCTATCCTAACACAGTACCCTACATAATTATCAAAAAACACATACATTACATTTTTAACCTTAATAAAAATATAATTTCTTACTTTGAGCTGGTCAAGCCTGTCTCCGTCTTTTAGCATGTTAGCTCTTGCACGTCCGAGCTCCGCAGCTTCGTGCTGCCCCACGCGGTCCAAACTGTTTACAGGAAGGACTGTTAGCATGTTAACTCCATACATTTGGAGCCATCATGAAAGGAAAAAGAGTGAATAACTTACTGGGAGCCATTTCTCCGCGGTGTCCATCCAAAAAGGCTGCGCCGCGTTAGCTGATGTTAGCCCCGCCAATAGCTGCGCCCGTTAGCATGTTAGCTCATTGCGCCTCCGGTGCAGCTCGCTGTCTGCTGCTTCACGCAGTCCACAGCGTGGTTTTCCTTCGTCCATCCGTCCCTCCGCAAAACCGCTGTTCAGCTCCCAGCTCTGATCGGACACGGTCCGTCTGAAGCCGGCTGGCCGGAGCTAACCGAAGCTAACCGCAAAAAGGCGGACACTGCTGAAAACATAGCTCGGTGTCCAGGGTTAGCGATCGGCGGCGGCTGCTGCTCCGGGCCTGAGACATCCACAGAGTTCACCGAGCGTTTCCAGCTCATTTATCCGTATGCGGCAACCACTTATCGGACACACAGTCCTCCAAAGCCGGCTGTGGAGGCTGGAACTAACCGAAGGTAACCGCAAAATGGCGGACTCGGCGGCAGTGCCGAAAACTGGCGGAAACTGCTGGAAACTGCGCAAATAGGCATAAAAAAAATAATAATAATACTTTATTTATAAAGCCATTTTAAACAACCACAGCTGCAACAAAGTGCTGTACACATGAAATCAAGAACATTTAAACACATAAATAAATAAAAATTCATATTTTTATTAATATGATGCGTTAGTAAAGTCGGATCGCCGTAAGTCGAGGCCGCCATAACTCGAGGACCACCTGTATTGTGTTAGTTGTTCCGGTCTACAGAAGTCCTCAAGTTGCTTCTGCAGTCAGTCACTTTGTGATGGCTCATACCATCTATGATTCTATGCTCTTTAAAAACCTTTTTGGTAAATACACAAGCACACGAGTGACAGCATGGTCCCAGTTAGTTTGTTGTCATGGAAACCATTTAGTAGCCATAAAGCTGCACTATGTAACTTTGTAATGCAGTCTAACTTTTCTAACAATATATTTTTAACATATTTCTTCACTCTGTCACTATCTACTGACAGACTGATGTTAGACAAAGTAATCTCTGAAAAAAACTATAGTCCCCTTGCTTCTCTATCAGCATTTATAAAAACACTAAAAACACAGAGTGACCCGTCCTTAACCAGCCAATAAAAACAGAGCTTGAATTTGAATTTCAGCAGGGCCAGGGGGAGCAGAGCCATATATGGCTCTGAGGGGGAGGGATCAGAATGCTTTGCCTGTTGAAAATATTTCTAAGTTCTGCACTCTACAGAAAGTTACACATAGCACCTTTAAAGCCCGAGATACACTGAAGCAGACTCCGTATACGCGCGTATACGGACGTATACGCGCGTATACGGAGCCGCTGCTACACTCGGCTTTCGTTCTCGCGTAGATTCTCGTGTTTTCGCTCCAAATTCTAACGTCATTTCCTCCGTACCGTCACTTCCGATCGTCACTTCCGCTAGTTTTTCGCTCCAAACGCTCGCGTTCTCCTTGTTGTAATATGAGCAGCTGAGCACGGAGTGCTTTTCCTGCAGCCCACAGCCCACCACAGCCCACCAGGGAATATATAAAACATCGCGCACCCAGGTAGGACCTGAATTCATTCATTTCATTCATCGAGTGAACGGAGGAAGAAGCGGTTACTTGACTTTAGGCAAAAAAACAAAAGAAAAGGCCCGATCAGCGATAAAAAAGAGGAATTTATTTCATTTGTGTAACATACAAAACAGTCCGGCGCCGGGGAAGTTTAGATCAGACACCGCGCATCGCGTATGCGAATCGCGTATGCGTAGTAAAAAAATACTTTTGCGCGTACTTGCCCTGAGGGGCTACGCGGGGCTACGCTGCGTACGGGGCGTACGTACGCTGCGTATTGGCGTATCGTGAGGACGCTCGAGTGTATCTCGCCCTTAACATGCCAAACATGCAGAGGGTGATAGGCCAATTCTACTTCTTGCCACTGGAGGGTGTTTGTGTTCCCCCAATTTATTTAATTATTTACGAATTCATTTTAAAATACAATACAAAACAATCCCATATATGATACGAATACAAAATATAAAATGAAAGGTAGCAGAAGGAAGAAAAAATCTTATTATATCTGCCCCTTTTTTCAAACAATCAGTTCAAACAACAATTATCTACAAGTAACAGAACAAAATGAATAACTCTTTGTATTTTCTAACTCTAATACAATACATTATGCTACTTCATTTTTTTTTAACATTTCAGTTTTTATCATTTTCTTAAATGTAAACATTGATTTGGCATCTAAAAAAGCTAAGTCTGGTCCTCTGGACATTCAAAAAAACAAAAAAACAAAACAAAGCAAAAAGGTGAGAGGGTGCTATTTATAAGACTGAGCTGAACCCAGCACCTCAGACTGAGGAAGTCTTTCGGACGAAAGACGAAACGTTTCTACAATTTTTTGCTTTGTTTTGTTTTTTTGTTTTTTTGAATGTCCAGAGGACCAGACTTAGCTTTTTTAGATTTTTCTACCTGGATTATTGAGCATGCATCAGGGTATTGATTTGGCAATTTTAACTTCACTCTACAAACCATTCCATAATCCAATTCCATGGATTGAGGTAGACCGTCCCTTTAAACTGGTTCTGTATTTTGGTTTTACAAATATCTCTGTCCCTTTAAGATTATAACAACTTTGTCTTTTAACAAAATGTATTTGGATATTTAAGGGTAACGTGTTATTCTGAGCCCTATACAGTACATAACTGATAAAATATTATAATCTATCAAATCATGGAACTTCAATAACTTCAGTTGATAAAATAATGTGCTTGATGGATGACGATAATGCTTTCTAGTGATAATTCTTACAGCTCTTTTCTGTAAAATAAAAATAGGCTTTATAATTCTTTTACACACCTTCCCCCAAACATCAATACAATATATTATGTGTGGAACAATGATTGTGTTATACAACAAATACAGAGTGTGAAGATTCTCAGTCGTCCAGGACAAACAAATACAGAGCTTTATCATTCAATAAGTCTCTGACTTTGTACAGTACTGCAATAGATTTAGCTATTTTTATTCTTACAGAATTTATGTGATCTTTCCATGTCAGTTTGTCATCAATAATAACACCCAAAAACTTCACCTCACTAACTCTACAAAGCTCAACACCCTCAATTTTAAATAGAAAATCAACAGTTTTCTTTTTATTACTTAATATTGTGATAATTTATTAAGTTCAAACCAAGTTTGTATTTTGACAAATTCTGTCTTCATCAACTCCAACATCTGTTCCATATCTTTACTCAAAAAAAAAAACAAAAAAAAAAAAGTGGTATCATCAGCAAAAAGGACACATTTAAGGAGTCCTGACACATTTACCTAGTCATTCACATATAAAATAAATAGCTTTGGTCCAAGTACAGAGCCTTGAAGAACTCCACATGTGATATTGCAGAGGTTCTTACATCATTTATTTGTAAAATGGAACTTATTAGTTTTAAAACTTTGAAATAGTCAACAATAAAAGCATGTTAGTTGGAAGCTAAAATACATTTTATTGTTGCACAACAAACTTGAGTCAAAAAAGAGAATTTGTGCAAACTTATGTCACAGTTACATGGGTTTTAACGATGGGATTCTATAGGCCCAGGCCTCTCCTGTAGAAAGTTGTGGTCTCATTGGATTTGCCTGGTTAAATGAAGATTAATAAACTAATTAAATTAAATATAAAAATATAAATTAAATTAAATATAAAAATATAACTGAAGGTACAACACAAGTGTCTTGCCACTGCAGCTTTGTCTTTCTCCTCCATTAAAATGCTGCTAAAAGCTCCTTTCTGCCCACGCCCAGGTGGGTTGAAGAGGCCCCTGACCCGACACGGCTGAATAGGCGAAGTGCTGGTTTTAATCAGGACAGAATTACTTTTTCATGGACATCATTTGGCCACACAGCTCTGCATTGAGACCGGCCCATCAGGTGACCTCAGGAACGCAGAAAAACATCACGTGGCAGCGGAAACCTTCGCCCGCCTTGCAAGAGCACATTGTACATCTGCCCGTCACCTCCGCCTAACCCTCTCTTAAATCAGTCCTAACAGAAACAGCAATCGTTTAGATTTGAACATGTTTGGCACATGTTTGGATCAAGTGGTGCACATGAGATGGTGCAGGAGGGGCTATGTTTTATGGTTTTTGTCAGTTAAAACCTTTGGAACAAATATAAAGAGTTTCTATCACAGGTTGATGTTGACTGCACTAAATGAAGGAGACTTAGAAGAAAACCCAGTGACGGTGGTTATCTGGTTCCAGTAGTCCTTTCTTTCATTTTGGGGTCATTAGAGCCTTCATCCAAGAACCACACACGGTGGATTTCTTCATTCAACAGTGATTCGTTGAATTTTCATACAAATACTTGTACACTCGTTCATTGTTTTATTCCTGTACACAGTATAAACTTGTCATATTTTCCTTTTTGTCCCATCAAATTCTTTTCATTGGTGATGTTCAGTTATTTCTACATTTCAGGCTGGAACTTGTTCCGAAGGATGCCGGCACGGTGAAGCTTTAGCTGCTTGTAATGTTTGCATTCCTTCTTTAACATGTGAAGAATGTTCAGACGTCGAGGGTACCAACCAAGTGATGAAGAGTTTCAGGTGCTCTTTGTCCCACTCTTACTCAAAAACGTGGTTTGTCGTCACATTTTTTGTTCCAAATTCTCCAACGTTCTCTAAAGGAGACCAGCAGTGCTGGGCAGCGCTAATCCAAAAATTTCATTCAACCTTTATTTAGTCAGGTAAATCTTATTGAGCTTCGAGGGCTCATTTACGAAAGCGACCTGCTACAAACTAAAGAATGATGAACAGCAATGGTACAAGTACATTAAACAATAGACAAAAGAAAAAGTAGCAAAAAGTAGCAAACATTATAAGGTAGATGTACAAAATCAAAAACAGGAACAAATCAGCATTGGTTTTTGCCAGGATTCCAACAGATTCTGAAAATCATTTAGAGAGGTCAGGGCCGAGAGCTTCAGATCTTTTTGTAAGATATTCCATGAAGCAGGAGCAGAGTAGGAGAAGGCCCTTTTTCCAAGTTCAGTCCTCACTGACGGAACACTGCAGGTAATCATGTCCTGAGAGCGCACACTGTAGCTGCACTCACGCAAAGACATGTAGGAGGAGATGTATGAGGGCAGCAGACCAAGAAGTGATTTAAAGATGAAAATGTACCAGTGGAAGAGTCTGCGTGAGGTTAATGATGTCCAGTTAACCAGTGAATACAGGGTGCAGTGGTGGGTACGATAATCACAGCCAGTTATGAATCTTAGTGCACCATGATAGACAACATCCAACATCCGCAGGGTGCTTGTAGGAGCATTCATGTAGAGAATGTCACTGTAATCAATGGAGGGAAGGAAAGTCTTTGCACTTTGAGATTTTTATTAATTAAAAGTGCATTATAAATTGAATTCATTATTATTATTATTATTATAAGTCACAGATACAAGGCGTATCCTAGCATTCAGTGTTAGACATGATTTATTTCTGAAAAAGAAACCCAGTTTAACTTTCAGTTTCTTCACTAGGTTTTCCACGTGGAGTTTAAAAGAGATATGTGAATCGACCAGGATACCTAAATATTTATATGAGTCAACAAAATTAGTTCCGCTATTTCTAAAGCACTTATTAATTTATTTAGGTCCGCAATTTCAAAAGTGCTTATGTATTAGCAAAGCTAGCGGAAGCTAAATGCTAACGCGCTAACGTGCAAATGGCGAACTACTTTTTTTAATCCAGCAGATTTGACCATTTCGTGAAACGGTTAAGCTCAGAAAAACCTTGTGCTATAAAGTCAGCTAAGAAATATATTTTTTCTCAGCAAAGAAATAATTGTTTTTACCGTGTTTTGTTGTAAAGTCCTTTGCTTCTGTGGTCGCCGCCATTTTGAACAGGGCAAATGAGGCGCTGACGCGTCGCGTAGGCCGCTGAGAAACATCCATAAGTTCACCCTCCATGTTAAAAACTCTTCGTCTGACTCTTCGAAAACAAGCAATAAGGCTGCAGAGTAACACACTGGCTGCTAACTGCTATAGAGAGAGCGCTCTCTCTAGCCAAGAGACTGAGGGGGACGCTTTTTTGTCACGGACCACATCCGGCGCTGACAGGATATGGTCTGTGAGCAGTCGTCCGGTTGATTTAAGAGCCCGTAAATAAGTTTTTTCGTTTTTACTGATAGATAATTAGTTATTAGCGGTACTGCATTTTAAATAAAAATAGCGCAAATCCGCTTATGAATTATAAAAGTTAGTCAATCCGCTATAATGCTGACAAATTGTTTAGGTCCGCTATAAGCGGATTAGCGCTTTAGCGCTCCCTAGCGGTCTGGCGCCCACCTTTGGAGACCAGTCAGGACAGCAGACCAGTCCAGAACCTGGCTCTTCCTCTACACGGCCTTGGAAAAGAACAGAAACAGGTTTTACTTGATCTTGGTGAACAGTGTTTGGGAGTCCTTTGATACGATGTGGCCTTGAAGGCAGCAGAACCTCTGCAGGACTTTTCTGCATCAATGAGGCCGTCACAGAACCTTGATCCAAGCCCTGATCATCGCCCACCATGATTCTGGACTTGCTTTTGTATTTGCGCTGTCAAAAAGGACCAAACCATGATGGTACCGCCACCATGCTTTACAGTGACAACAATGATCTTGAAGTTTCTTCTTGTCGTGGCCAAATGAATATTATTTTTATTTCATCTGACCATCCGGTGTTGGTTCAGAATGTAACCCTGATCCAAGCCCAGACCATCACAAAACTGGGCTTTTGGACCTGTTGCTGACAACAATATGGATGTTTCTTTTCTTTCAACAAAGATCTGTAGTCACGATCCATCTGATCCAGGTTTTCATTGTGTGATGATGGTCCATCCCAGATGGAACCCACAGAAGGACCAGGCTTCTTCTCTGCTCAGTAAAGTTTGAAGTGACATTTCTGAATGTAAATCTGGATTGTGTAATCTAAGCACTGCCTGTCCATGTGGTTCTACCAGTTGTTGGCGATTGATGGTTCTTGGTCCAGTTCTGTCTAGGGGCTCGGTGATCATGGCGGTCAGCTTTAGTTTGCTCCATAAAAAGCGTCCAGATCCCCTGAATAGGTTCTGATCTTCCACAAGAAGGAGACATCTGCAAATCTCTTCTAAACTTCCTGTAACAAACTTTGCTCAAGGATTTCCTCACACATTTGGTGTCAAACTGGAAATCCCCTGAACATTTTGTCACGATTGGACTCTTGTTAAGTCCATCCAGTCAGAACCAACCAGGAACGGATTTATAATCTCAAACAAGTGCAGATGGAACAACATTTACAGTACTTGACACAAGTATTACCAAAACTAATGTAGTTATCATACTGGTTGTTGTTTCTCTTTCAGCTGCTCCCTTCACAACGAGCAAACTCTCATGAACAATTTGCCAATTTCATTATGCCCAACGTCCATTCCTCCACAACCTGGACTTAAACCTGCAGCCTCGGGATTACAAGACTGCATCACTAACCACCGAGTTACCGCGGCCTTCGTGAGCGTCACAGTTATAACATGAAAGATCACAGTGCAGCCATCCATAATCTTTACCCACTTCTTTCCTTTTGGGTCACGGGGGTTGCTATGTCCAGCAGTGACTGTGCAAGAGGTGGGGGACACCCTGGACAGGGACACATAGAGACAAACAACCATTCACTCTCTCTCTCACCTAGAGACAATTTAAAGTTACCAATCAGACTAACATGCATGTTTTTGGTCTGTAGGAGGAAACTGGAATACCCGGAGAAAACCCACCCATGCACGGAGAGAACATGCGAACTCCATTCAGACAGGCCCCTGGCCGGGATTTGATTTGGTGACCTTCTTGCTGAGAGGTGGCAGCTCTACCAACTGGGCCACCGTGCTGTCCGTGCATCAAACAATTACAGGTAGTCCTCGGGTTACGACGTTTTGTGGTTACGTCACGCATCTCATAAAAAAAAATATATATATATATATACAGGTAGTCCTCGACTTACGAACGAGTTCCGTTCCTACTCACCGTTCGTAACACGAAATCGCCGTAAGTCAGAGCACATACAACAAAAAAGAAAATTTTTTTTTTAAATAAATAAATAAATGTACAGTACTGTACAGTTACCAAGCACTTAGCCTATCCTAACACAGTTTTTAAAGATGGAGTGAGTTGAATTGTCTCCCTTTCACATAAAGGGAGCTAGCTCCCTTTATGTGAATGGAGCCTGCTAGGGAGGAGGGAGACAATTCAACTCACTCCTTCATCTTTAAAAACTGTGTTAGGATAGGCTAAGTGCTTGGTAACTGTACAGTACTGTACATTTATTTATTTATTTAAAAAGGAAAATATATATTTTTTTTTAATGAGATACGTGACGTAAGTCCGAAATGTCGCAAGTCGAGGACTACCTGTATATATATATACAGGTAGTCCCCGACTTACGAGCGCATCGACATACGAGGTTCCGGACTTACGAGCTCACTAACGAACAGTAAAGTTGTACAGAACATACAGAAAATACAGCACTGGTATGTGTTTTTAGATGAAAGTGTGTTAGCTAACAGTTTGTAAACAAGTTTCTGAGCATGTTTATGAACTAGTATGTACGTTTGTGTTGAAAAATGAGTGTTCGTAGTAGCGCTAGCATACATTTTCTGACTTACGACCAAAAATCCGGACTTACGAGCAACACGTGTGTCGTGTTCCGACATACGAAATTTCATGTTACGAGCACCTCGTACGAACGGAACTCGCTCGTAAGTCGGGGATCACCTGTATATTGCTGGGTTTCAGATGACGTAGCAGTGACGTCACAGAATGCAGATGCGGGGCAGGAAGTAAACGCAGCCGTTTCCTTCTGTTGCTGATTCAGCATCAACATGCCTAAATTCTGTGCCGTTTACGGTTGTTGCAACCGCTCTAATCGAGAGATAGATAAAAGTTATTTTCGTGTTCCGAAAGTAGTATGCTACAAGGGGATTAATTTAAAAAAACTTACAGAAAAAAGACGACAAACGTGGATTACAACCTACGGCTAAAAACAGGAGGTGCAGAAACTGACGAGAGTCTGCAGCGACCACTTTGTTACAGGTAAGGGTCGTATCGTTTAAATCATATTTTCAGATATTTTATTGGACAGTAACTAGAAAGACAGGTAAGATATGTTATGCCCTAGCTTGTGTAGTGGTTCAACACTTGGTTGTTCCCAGAAAAAATCCGATTAGAATGCTAATGTTGTTAGCGGTTAGCTTAGTGCTAGGAAAGGCATTTACGTGTTTTACTTTAAAGTGGTGTCTTATATTTAGGTTGTCCGAGTGCAGCAGGTGATGTACATTCCCAAGACTGGGCCCCCACTGTTAACCTGGGGTACCAAAGAAGTAACGAGTGGCCACAAACAGAAGCATCCCTCCGGCGCAGGGAAAGAGCTAAGGCCTGGAAGCTTCTCTGCACTGAGGAGGCCAACAGTCTGGAAGATGAGCTCTGTGAAGAAAGCTTACCAGCCCCTGAAAACGAACGATTCAAAGGTAAAATAATAATAAATAAAAATACTATTTATTTATTTATAGAATTTCTGAACGTAATTTTTAATAATTAAATATTTGCAGATGCAGAATGCCAGACGGATCTAAGCATGGTTGACCTCACAAAGCTGGAGGATGCAGTGAAAGGCTACACAACTGAGATCTGCGACCTTAAGGAAAAAGTCTCAGTGACTAAATTTACTCCTGAAACCTTCCAGAACAACGATAAAACAAAGTTTTATACGGGACTGCCCAACTTTTTAGTTTTGATGCAAATTTTTCAGCTCTGTGAACCTTATACATCAGCATGTCATCACTGTCAGCACTCTCCAAATTTGAGCAATTTATTATGATACTTATGCATCTCAGATTACATCTGCAGCTTCAAGACCTTGCCTATAGATTTAATGTGTCAAAAGCCACTGTGTCTCGAATTTGTTTTAGAACGATTCATGTTCTCCATGAAAGATTACAATTCTTAATAGAGTGGCCTGAGCGACAAGTAATTCAATCAACTATATTTATATAAATATTTTAAGTTTAAATGATTATACATGTATTTATCATTTAAAGTAAATCAAAAGTAAATTAAATCACTAATACTGTTACAGACCATATTTGTACATGTTAATTGTTCATGAAGACAAAAAAAAAATTTACCCAATAAGGTTGAATATTTTTAATTTATTCAATGAACTCCATAACCAATCTTTGTGAATATTGGTCAGTTAAAATGACATGAGTTTTGCTATTGAAATAAAAACATTTTTCTGAAGTAGACTCATTTTGCAACATTTGTGACATATGACATTTGTATGTGCTGTTATTTAACATATTAGAACACCTTTGAAATTCACAAGCTAATCTCATATTGATTTAAATATATCATTTGATTTAACATACTTAACTTTTC
>JBBPBX010013117.1:32122-47057 GCA_038048925.1 Garcialebias charrua | reverse complement strand
ACTTGGCCCTTTTAAATCAAAGCTTAAGACTTTTTTATTCAAACTGGCTTTTAGTAATTAAATATGTGGTGACATTTCTGGTTTTATTTTTGCTTTTATGTTGTGTTTTTCTTGATTTTTAATCTGTCTTTTTAAGTACTGCACTGTTTTTTGTTAAGCACTTTGGTCACCACCACCGTGGTTGTGTAAAGTGCTATATAAATGTGCTAAATAAATGCTATATAAACTGAGAGAAACGCAATTTCGGTCCTGTGTATGTCCTGCACTGTACATATTGCAGATCTGACAATAAAGTTGACTTTGACTTTTGACTTTGATAAATGAATAAATGAAATGAAATGGACCGTTGCAGCACCTTGGTTCTGGTCTTTCTTACCTATTCTGTTGTAGATCAGCTGCTGTGTTTGGGATCATGGTTCTTTTGGACCCAGTTTGGTCCAGTTTCAGGTGTTGGGCAGGTGGACCCACATCTGGCTCCAGAACCCTTTGGTCCACAGAGGGGACTTTCAGGTCCCGGGTCGCCTGTCCTGCCTCTGTCCCCGAGTAAACCAGTATCCTTTGTTCTGGTTCTGGTCCAGAAGTCTTGTGGTTCCTTCAGATAAGGTAAGTCAAGCTGCCATGTTGTTTATAGAGAGAAGATGCCATAACCTTTGACCTTTGACCTGCTAACTGGAACCTGTAGTTTGACCTTTGACCCGTCACCTGAAGTCTGTAGTTTGACCTTTGACCTGTCACCTGAGGGCTGTAGAGTCTGAGATGGAGCTCTTTTCTGTGTGTTGTGTGTTTCCGTCACAGTTTTAACGTTTAGTTTTTGTTTCATAAATGACGCGGTGGCTCGGTGGTATCTGGCCTGACAAACAGCTGCAGGTTAACTCACTACAGCAGTCTTTCACACAGACTCATGTTCGTGCTGCTGTTTGGAGTGATGTTTTTCTATGATGTTAGTGCTTAGTGTATTTTTAGTTGGTGTTTTTCTTAGTTCATATCTTAGATGTTATTACTGTCTTACATTTTATTGTTGGATGTAACTGAGACCCTGTGTACATAATCTCGTTTCATCACATGTACCACATGCGGTGCAAATGACAATAAAGTATCTCTGACTCTGACTTTCACCTGACAGCCAAAAACTCATTACAGCCGTCTTTCGCCTGACAAACGGCTGAAGATGATACCCTGATGCATGCTCAATAATCCAGGTAGAAAAATCTAAAAAAGTTAAGTCTAGTCCTCTGGACATTCAAAAAACAAAAAAAATGTAGAAACGGTTCGTCTTTCCTCTGAAAGACTTCCTCAGTCTGAGGTGCTGTATTCAGCTCAGTCTTATGGTACGTCCACACCGAACGGCTTTTCAACGGCAAAAAAGATCGTCATGCACGCAAGTGGACGCACTGGACCCAGTGGTGTCCAGACCAGAACGCGAAGCTGCGGCGGCGTGGCGGCGGGGGGGGAGGAGCTTACCGGTATACCGAGTTCCTCACTGCACTCCGCCAGGCAAGGAGCTTTTTATTTCTGTCTCTGTAGAGCAGACTTGACTGGTCGTGAAGGACTTGTCGCGAACACACAGCTACAATGAGTTTCTCTTCCATAGTACACGACTTCGCGGGTTTTTTCTGTGTCCCACAAACAATACGTCACATAGTTGCGCAATACCCGTCCCCTCGTTTCCGCGTCACATAGCGGACTCTCCCCCTCTCTCCTCCCCCCGACTCTCCCTGATTGGTTGACACACGAGTTGAACAGCGTTTGAATGGCAAAATCTTCAGCTAAATCAACGCGTGCTTTGGAGGCTGACGCGGGTTCACGTGCACGGAAAATGCTTTCCAGCACGCTCAACACGCACGTGACGTGACGCCCGACGCAGAGACGCGCCTCCACATTGACTTTGCATGTAAACTGGACGCTCCTGCAGTTGAAAAGCTGTTTGGTGTGGACGTACCATTATAAATAGCACCCTCTCACAGTGGATCAACCAGTTGTCTGATGACAGCTGAAACCAGCTGCTCACAAGATCAAGGAGGACCATCAGCCTAACGATGGATCGTTAGCACCTGATGGTTGTTTGTTATTCACAGCTCAAGATCAATTTCAACCCTTGCTCTTGTCGGGAGGTGGACGCATCTTCTCCTCCTCTCCCTCTCCGCTTCACTTTGCTCTGTCCTGTCTGTGAAACTGCTTTAGAGCTTCTCTTCTACAAATCTTCTGAATCATAATTCTGCAATGGATTTGGTCAGTTAGTCCTTCAACGCATTTGATTATTGATTATTATATGGCTGGTTTTGTAAAGCGCTTTGGGGCTCCTCACAGGGGGCTGGAAAGCACTATATAAATAAGCTCCATTTACCATTAACCATGATTACATTTTTTGAACGAGAAGACATGCTTTAGGCGAGCCAACTTTTCTTGATGGGACACGCAGCTGGATACATCATCTATTCTTGGGGAAAGTGATGTGTCTATCTCTGCAGTCCATCGAGGATGTTGAAGATGCATATATAATTGGATTTATGATAACAGGTTTCCTGCTTTTTGGAATCGGCTGGTTCCTGGTTTATGTGCCGAATGTGATGGCTTGGTTTGTGCCTTGAGCACCCAGACTGCAGACTGGATGTGATTTGTGAGAATTGAAGGCCACTTGAGGCCCTTAGGATTCACTGGTAGGCTGGATCAGACCTCAAGGAATACTCTCAGGCACGGAACAGTGGTGGGTCCACTTAATTCAGATGTTTTGGAACCGTTTGAACAACACAGACTCAAAGTAGACATAATCTGTAAAGTTCTGCCTGTCCCCAAATAAAGGTGTTTATCTGAATTCGGCTCCCTGGCTGGCCTTGACAGGCCACCTCATCTTAATCCACCTGGAGGTCCTGTAAACCCGATGCTCTGCCACCCTCCCCTCTCCTACTGAGGAAGTCTATGGACCAATCAGAGGGGCCCGGCTGAAACAACACTCCGTCATCATTTCAGGACTCTTTGGATTCTGTCCGATTCTGTCCTTGACTGTCCTCGGCACCCCTGAGAGTGTTTTTGGATCTCAGAGAGAACCGAGTGATTATACCACTCATCGGAACTCTTACAGTACCTCTGTGATTGTCCTTGACTCGCTCACTGCCCTTGCGTCCCCCCTCCCCTACAGAATGTCGGCGGCACTATGTGCTTGTATGCAAGTTGTGTTTTCCCCCCATTTTCAGGCAATCTACCTTCGGCTAAAGATTGAGAGCCTGTTAGGATTTTTTTTTTGCCCCCAAAACCTGTTCTCACTTTCATAATTTTTTATTGTCTATCCAAACAGGTCTCACTTGTAAAAGAGCCCTCGAGGCTCAATATGATTTATCTGTATAAACAAAGATTGAATTGAAATTTAACTGTAAATTCACTACGGCCTGAAAGACGAAACGTTTCTACCGTACATTTGTTTTGTTTTGTTTTTTGAAAGTCCAGAGGACCAGACTTACCGGTAACTTCTTTAGATATTTCTGGATTATTGAGCAGCATCAGGACACTCCTCTGATCACTTTCACATGGCAAACAGCCGAAGATTAACTCACTACAGCCCTCCTCTGCCTGATAAACAGCTGAAGGTTTATGGAGAACAAATGTTTATGTTAAATTAACAGGAAGTGGAGATGGAAGCTAAACTCTCCAGTGGTGAGGACCAGAACCTGTGTCTGTGTTTACATCAGAGATAAGGTTCTGGTCCATATTCTATAGTCCTCTGGCCTCTTAGCAGGAAACGGCTGTAGACCATGATGCCTCCACCTCCGTGCTGGACTGCTCAGGGTAGGTTCCAGTTCTGGATCTGCAGCTGATGTTCAGTTTCTGGGGTCTTGATGTTCTTTAAATTATTTGGTGTCTTTGCAGAAATGTAAAATCAGTGTAAGTTAATAAATTGAAAATAAAAAGGTGTAAAATCTAAGAAGATGGTTTAAAACATGCTGATGTTTTGTTGAGTATGATGCAGGAGAACAGCGCTCCACCTGCAGCAGGTAGGACTCTGACTAATGCCTCTTCAGGTCTGAGCCGTTGTAGTCCCCTGGCAGCTGCAGATGATCGCAGCAGCTTTTGTTCTCGCAGGAGACGGATGAGCACTTCCTGCGCAGTTCGTCAGTTGCTGGAAATCTGCCTCTTTTCTCGCCTCCATCGCCACGGCAACCAGCCGCCCGAGAACATTATTCTTAATAGCTACCTCGGGCCCCTAAATGATTGCACACGCTGTGAGGCGAAGCTGCTTCCTGCAAGGAAACCAATGTTTACGGATCAGAGACGGAGCCACAGAATGTTCTGGTTCTGGATGGCTTTTCGCCTCTTAAGTCCCAGAATCTGGACCTCCTGACTCAGAGCAGACGCTCAGGTGAACAGGTGAAGGACGAAGATGATGATGATGATGATGGAGATGATGACGACGACAATGATGATGACCAATAAAACATGAGATGATTTTAAAGAAGGTGACGATGAAAAGAATCAAGTGTTTGAACAAAAATGACTTAGTAATATAAAAAACAAAATAAAAAAATAAACCTAAACAACAAATGTCAGGCTCAACAACAACAGGCAGACAGAACCAGAACCAGAACCAGAACCTGCAGAAGTGAGAACAGCTCAGACAGAAACAGAGAATCTGAGCCCAGAACATGAAGGACCTGCGTGAACCCTCCTGCTGGCCCCTGAGGGGTCAGTTTGACCCAAAGACAGCAGGAGGTGTAAGGACCTACATTACATGTGGTGGGGTCAAAGGTGATGTGTTAAAAGACAAACTGTCCAACTACAGAACATGAAGCTGTAGCGAAGACCTCACCTGTTGAACGCCACCAGATGAAACCACTTTATGATCAGAGGAGTGTCCTGATGCTGCTCAATAATCCAGAAAAATCTAAAGAAGTTAAGTCTGGTCCTCTGGACATTCAAAAAACAAAACAAAAAAATTGTAGAAACGTTTCGTCTTTCCTCTGAAAGACTTCTTCAGTCTGAGATGCTGTATTCAGCTCAGTCTTATAAATAGCACCTTCTCACAGTGGATCAACCAGTTTGCTGCTGACAGCCTAAACCAGCTGCTCACATGATCAAGGAGGACCATCATCCTAACAATGGATCATTAGCACCCTTACATCGGGGAAACTAAACAGCCACTGGCCAAAAGGATGGACCAGCACAGAAGATCAACATCATCAGGTCAGGACTCTGCAGTCTACACTCATCTCCAGGTCAGAGGTCACTCTTTCAGGGATGAAGATGTTCACATCCTTGATAGAGAGGAACGATGGTTTGAGAGAGGAGTAAAGGAGGCCATCTTTGTGAAAAGAAACCGTCCATCATTAAACAGAGGTGGAGGCCTCCGGGTTCAACTGTCCCCCTCTTACAATGCTGTTATTGCTAGTATCACTCAGCCCTCTGTGAATAGCCAGTGGTGGGCAACGCTAATCCAAAAATTAGTTCCGCTATTTCTAAAGCACTAATTAATTTATTTAGGTCCGCAATTTCAAAAGCACTAATGTCTTATGAAAATTAGGGGAAGCTAATTCTAATCCGCTAATTAAATTCAACAATTGGTAGCAGCAAGTTATGCAATATTTGCACTACACTGCCAACTAGCGGTGCATGAACTGTTATACAGTAAGTTGTTTGAGTTTCAGAGTATTTAGTTTGGTTCTCTTCAACAGGTTTGACAAGGACAAAATGTACCCATTCCAAAGTCTGTTAGCTAAACTGCTGACATATTTGGCTGTTTTTTTTTTTTCTTCTTTTGTTACTTTTAGTACCACTAGATCGCATGTGTCAAACTCAAGGCCCGTGGGCCAAATCCGGCCTACCATAACCGTTTCTGTGGCTCTCTACACCCTAGAACTTCAAGATAACAGTTGTAAGCATGTTGCTCTCAGGTGGTGGGTCCCCATCCCTACACTCCCTGGTCTCTCTGTTAATTGTCTTGCTTATCTCCTCCATTTTGTTGTCCAGGTGTTTGTGATTGTCATGCTGTGTGTTCATGTACCTGTATATAAAGTCAGGGATTTTTTAATTGATAAAGCTCTGTATATGTTGTATAACACAATCATTGTTCCACATTTAATCTATTGTATTGAGGTTTGGGGAAAAGCGTGCAAAACAATTACAAAGCCTGTTTTTATTTTACAAAAGAGAGCTGTAAGAGTAATCACCAGAAAACATTTCAGTCACCCATCAAACACCTTGTTTCTTCAGCTAAATTTATTGAAATTCCAGGAATTGGTAGAATATAGTATTTTATCAGTTATGTATAGGGCTCATAATAACACATTACCTTTAAATATCCAAAGAAATTTAGACAAAGTTATTACAATCTTAAAGGGACAGATATTCATCAAACCACAATTCAGAACCAGCTTAAAGGGACGGTCTACCTCAATTCAGGGAGTTGGATTGTGGAATGTTCTGGAGAGTGATGTTAAAAATGCAAAATCAATGTATACATTTAAGAAAAAGGTCAAAAAGGACTTGCTCAAAAACTATATATGATGTAGCTTAGTGTGTTTGTGTATTACACTTATGTTGTACTTATGATGTAGCTTAGTGTGTTTGTGTATTACAGTTAGAAAAATTAAGTAGAGTTATTCATTTTGTGATGTAGTTTGTGTATTACAGTTAGAAAAATTAAGTAGAGTTATTCATTTTGTGATGTAGTTTGTGTATTACAGTTAGAAAAATTAAGTAGAGTTATTCATTTTGTGATGTAGTTTGTGTATTACAGTTAGAAAAATTAAGTAGTTATTCATTTTGTGATGTAGTTTGTGTATTACAGTTAGAAAAATTAAGTAGAGTTATTCATTTTGTGATGTAGTTTGAAGGTTATCATTGGTTGAACAAACTGTGAAATAAGGGGCAGATATAATAAGATTTCATCTTCTTTCTGCTCCTTTCATTTTATCCTACTTGTATTCTTGTATCTGATGAAACTGTTTTGTATTGTTCTTTTAAAATGAATGAATAAACATCAAATCAAATCAAATCAACGGCCCAGTCAGAGTCCAGAACCTGAACCTGAAACCTTCAGAGAGCTGAGCAGAAACCTCAAAGAACTGAAGCAACAATGGAAAGAAGAGTGGGTCAGAACTCCTCCAGAACCAGGAGAGAGACTGATGAAGTCAGAGAACCACAGAGGGTTCTGCTGCTGAAGGAGGTTCTGTTGGGTCAGAGGCACAAGCTGAGGTTAAATTTTAATGATTTTAGAACTTGTTAAAGATCATCCATCCAGCCATCCAGCTAACTGTCTATCATCCATCCATTCAGCTAAAAGTCTATTCATCCTTGTATCTGATGAAACTGTTTTGTATTGTTCTTTTAAAATGAATGAATAAACATCAAATCAAATCAAAAATAAGTCTGTATCTCTGTGTTTATCGTTGTCCTGGCATTGTCTCCTGTTGCCTCTGTCTCCTGAGTTCCTTGTGATTCCCTGAGTATGTAAGTTTGCTGCCCTGTCAGCTATTTTATGTTCTTAATTTCTGTGGCCGTCGCGGACGCCATTTTGAAGAGTCCTAATGGTGAACTACTTTTTTTAAATCCAGCAGATTTGACCATTTCGTGAAACTCTCAAGCTCAGAAAAACTTGTGCTATAACGTCAGCTATGAAATATATTTTTTCTCAGCAAAGAAATAATTGTTTTACCGTGTTTTGTTGTAAAATCCTGGCTTCTTTGGCCGTCGCGGACGCCATTTTGAAGAGTGCTAATGTGGCGAACTTCTATTTTTAAATCCAGACGCGTCGCGTAGGCCGCTGAGAAACATCCACAAGTTCACCCTCCATGTTAAAAAGTCTTCGTCTGACTCTTCGAAAACAAGCAATAAGGCTGCAGAGTAACACACTGGCTGCTAACTGCTATAGAGAGAGCACACACCAAGAGACTGAGGGGGACGCTTTTTTGTCACGGACCACATCCGGCGCTGACAGGATATAGTCTGTTAGCTGTCGTCCGAGCTCGTAAATACGTTATTTCATTTTTACTGATAGATAATTAGTTATTAGCGGTGCTGCATTTTAAATAAAAATAGCACAAATCCGCTTATGAATTATAAAACTTAGTCAATCCGCTGTAAAGCTAACAGATTATTTAGCTACGCTATAAGCGGATTAGCGCATTAGCGCTACCTAGCGGTCGGTGGCCCACCACTGTGAATAGCAAACAACCATCAGGGTGCTAACGATCCATCGTTAGGCTGATGGTCCTCCTTGATCATGTGAGCAGCTGGTTTCGGCTGTCATCAGCCAACTGGTTGATCCACTGTGAGAGGGTGCTATTTATAAGACTGAGCTGAATACAGCACCTCAGACTGAGGAAGTCTTTCGGACGAAAGACGAAACGTTTCTACAATTTTTTTGTTTTGTTTTGTTTTTTGAATGTCCAGAGGACCAGACTTAGCTTTTTTAGATCAGAGGAGTGGACTTCACCAGAACCAGAACCACTCAAGATCTCTCTGGGGGAATTTAAACAAGATCCAGTGTGGAGACAGAGTCTGAGGACATCTGTGGAGTTGGACATCTGTGGAGTTAGCTGGAACAGAGACAAGGTGTTGACGAAAGGGGTTCCCTGTGACCTTGACCTTTGACCCCATGACCTTGAAATCAACAGGGCTGCTCCCTGACCCATGTGCTGTGGGACATTTCTGTCGTAAAAGGTTATCAGTTAGAAATGGGACAAGATACTGTCCCCAGACAGACAGCTGGACAAACAGTGCCACGCCATACTACGTATAAAAACGTTCAGCGTTTATCCAAACTAAAGAATTAAACCGAGTCGCCCGTAAATATCATCGTCCAGCCAATCTGGACACGATTCGGACCTCTGAGCTCTGACACACAACAAGAACTCTTCAAAGTGGATCACATAAAAAACAAAACATCGGTCCCAGCACCAGCTGAAAAGGGAGGGGCAGCACACAGAAGTGCAGACGAAAGCCCCCAGTATACTCCCGTGCATGTCCATATGCAGAGGTATGCACGCCCGTACGCAGAGGTACAAGCATAGCCCCGCAGGGCATGTACGCGCAAAGCTCAATTTTTACGACCGCGTACGCGTCTCACAATAAACTGCCCGGCGCCGGACTGTTTTGTATGTGACACCAATGTATTAAATTTCCCTTCTTCATCCCTGATCTGGCCTTTTCTTTTGTTTTTTTGCCAAAAGGCAGTGATCTCTTCCTCCTCCGTTGACTCCATGACTGAAATGATGAGAAATCAACAAATTTGTCACAAGTGAATTAAAGTCAGGTCCAGCGTGGCTGCAGGAGGTTCTGGAGATTTCCTGGTGTGCTGGTCTGATGTGTGGACTGCAGGACCAGCGCTCCGTTTTTTTATTTTTAGAACTTTTTATTAACAACATATAAACACAGAACACCGCTGCGGCTGCAAGCGCTTGGTTTTTTTCCGACCAGTCAATCAAATCAGTAGGCGTGTCAGCAAATGACCAATCAGCGACTTCAATTTGTTCCGAAGGTAAACACTCCTTGTCTGTGGAGCTGCGCTGCAGCTGCTCAGGGTGGATACTCTAGTATGATGTCTGAACCCTCTGCGTACAGTACGCGTGAACGGACGTACGTGGCAGTATACTGGGGGCGAGTGAGATGTGCTGAAGACTCAGACTTGTAGAAAGTTTCTTATATCGCGACTTCCTGCAGCAGAACTCAGGGAGGTTTTCAGACAAAATGAAGGAAATCTCTTAATTGCTCCCTGGGCGTTTACATAGCTGCCCACTGCTCCAGCTGGTTGTATCCCAGGTGCAATAGGTTAAATGCAGAGAACTAATTTCGCCATTGTATGGGAACATACAGTGATGACAACACACATCACTTTACTTTATGAGTTAAGGGCAGAGGGACGCCGCATGATGAAAACATAATAAAAGGAGGTCAGACTCACTTTTTCCTGCCGTCGTATCGTCCCGACGTTCCCACGCTCTGTGAAGGCAACACAAGAGAAGACCCATCAGAAGAACCACACCGAGCAGCCAAAACTGAATTAATCCTCATTCCACACAGAACCTGTCTACAGTCAGAGACAGGAAACACACGCAGAGTTTTCAAACATAAAACTGTTGAAGAGAACATCAGGAGAACAGGTCTGATTAACAACATGATCATTAGAACTTGGGGCACCACAAGGTTCTAGCTTTGGCCCACTGAGGATTCAGTTCTTTCACAGAAACAGTTTACAGCTTTAAATAGAAAACAAATATTTAATGCAGAACAGAAAAGATTAAAAACACATCAGTTTGTTGTTGACAACTGCATTTTATTTACAAAGTATAAAATCTTGTTACCAAACGTCAACGTCAGGAGGGGCATGAGTGAAAAAAACTATATTACCAGAAAAAACAATTAAATGAGAAATAAAACTTCAAACAGCTGACGAACAAAGAACATCAGCAGACAGAACATTTGCAAAGAGAACATAGCAGACAGAGAGAACATCTGAAGACAGAGAAAACATCTGCTGACAGAACATATAGAGACAGAACATATGCAGAGAAAACATCTACAACGAGAACATAAGCAGACAGAGAACATTAGATCCAGATTTCAATCTGACGTCTACATCACCTGGAGCAGAAACCCAAACTCCTTCGGTGGTTTTTAAAGATTCTATGAAATTGTAAAAAATCAGTCCTGTTTTGTTCCGTGTCGTTGAAGTGGGTCTCCTGTGTGGAACCGGTCCTTGAGTGTAACAATCTTAATTCTCTGAAAAAGTTAAGTCTGGTCCTTTGGACATTCAAAAAACAAAACAAAACAAAAAGACTAGAAACGTTTCGTCTTTCTTCCGAAAGACTTCCTCAGTCTGAGTTGCTGTATTCAGCTCAGTCTTATAAATAGCACCCTCTCACAGTGGATCAACCAGTTGACTGCTGACAGCTGAAACCAGCTGCTCACATGATCAAGGAGGACCATCATCCTAACAATGGACCGTTAGCACCCTGATGGTTGGTGCCAATGATCCATTAATTTCATTATCCTCCTTTTTTATCTGCCAAGCCAGTAATTTGCTTGTTTTATCACCGAATTCGTAGTAGGGATATTTTGTTCTAGCCATTGCCGCCTCAGCTTTACTAGTACACAGGATGTCATATGAAATCCGCATTTGTTTTAATATACTAAATAATTCTGGTTGTTTTGTTCTTGAATGGCCTATCTCTAAGTCCTTATATCTTTTTCTAATTGAGAAATATGTTCTCTTTTTTGTTTGTTTTTATATGAAACATATGAAATAATGTGGCCCCTCATATAAGCTATTAGGGCTTCCCATATATTTGAATGTGAGGAGGTATTCAAATTTACTTCCAGATATATATCAATTTTGGTATTCATAAAAGTGACAAATTCAGGATCTCTAAGAAGATATTATCTGAATCTCCATCTAGGAGAAGAAGAAACAGGTTAATAAAATTCTAGTTTCATTTGTAGGGGGTTATGGTCCGAGATCGTAGCTGCTAAATAAGAACAGGTTTTAATTTGTGACAAAAGTGAGTGTGAGGTCAAAAACAAGTCAATTCTTGAATATGTGTTGTGGAAATTGGAATAGAATGAATAATATTTGCAGGTTGGATTACATAAAAAACTTACTTCCGGCTCTCGGCAAAGCAGGTCGCATCTCTTTTTGCTAATCTCCTCCCTAAGTTCTCCTCCTCCCTGCTTTTGCATTTTGTCTCGTCTGTAACTCTTCAGCGTTCACGTCTCGAACCAATTTGAAATAGATTTAATTACGTGGGCTGTTTTCTTCATTGATAAAAATTTTTCCACGAAGCGCACCGGACCAGGAGAAGCGGCTTGCCCCTTCGACACACATGCGGTGGGATACATTATGGACTCGTGGAGCGAGTGGAAGCCAATGTGTCTGACCGTTCTTTCTGTCGAAGACGTGGAAGATTTGTGGATTATTTGGATATTGGTGGCAGCTACTCTGTTTTTTGGCATTGGCGGAGGTTTCTGCTACTGGAAGCTGAGGAAGGCTACCGTGGCGATCAACGCGCTGGCGAGACTTCCTACTCAGCAAGATTCTTTGATCCGGGCTATGACCTCAACATCCCAGCTGTTGTACGAGCTGAACCGCACGATGGGAGCAACGGTGGACAGCCGCGGACCTGCGGTGCGTTTTGGGACTCGTTTACAGCCGCCCGGGCTCAATCAGGGTACAGATGGGGATTTGTAGCTCGGAACCTCACATGATTCGGCGATTTGGACCTGGACAGCACCTGGACTTGGAAGGCTGCAGTCAAAAGTACACTGTGGCCTGACCTGAAAATAAATAAAGCGACTAATCTAATCGAGACTCTGAGCGACCTTGAAAAAGAAGGCTGTCTGCAAAACTTCTCCTGGAGTCTAAAGCTGTTGAGAACTCGCTGCCCTCCCCCCAGAGGTCTCTGTGTGTGCGTTCGGATGGAGCCGAGCTGAGCCATCAGCAGATTGTGCTTATCTGAAATGATTACTCACGGACTAAATCTCCCTGCTTGTCGTCATCACATGCAACATGTCTTGTCTTTATTCGTGCTAAAGCTGGTAGAGTTTTTTGGACTTTATCATAGAGTGTTCTAAGACAAAATGTGATAGATTCTTTTTTGAATACCATGATTACCTAGCCTGGCCCTCGCCTTCCTGCACAGCTCCGCTCAATTCTCATTTCCCTTCACTGCACAGTCTGGGACTTCACCCACCCACAAGGATTTCTCCGGTAGATTTTTGTTCGGACCAATCAGAGAACAGAAGGGGTGGAGTTTTGGACCCTAACCCACGCCCCCACCAGTCCCAGCGCGCAGAGCCCTATAAAAGGGCTCTGCCAGCGCTCAGTCAGCGAGCAGCGGCATGTTCTCATTCAAAGCGATGCAAAGCGATGCAGGATTGTTTTATATGTGACACAAATTTATTAATTTCCCCTTCTTAATCCCTTATCTGGAGTTTTCTTTTGTTTTGTTTTTTCCCAAAAGTTAAGTAATCGCTCCCTCGTCCTCCTTCTCCTCCACCCTCCTGCTGAGTAAAATGAACACGGAAATGCCTCAGGTTGTCACGAGAATTAAACTCGGGTTTTAGTTGCTGACCGAGTCCCATCAGATTTTCTGGTGTTTTGGTGAGCTGGACCAGCGATCCATGGTTTGATTTTATTGTATTAAAACGTTTTATAACATATAAACACAGAATTTGCGCAGCGAGAGAAACGCTGCAAGAGGCGGAGCAGCTGTCAGTCAAGTTCACCAGAGCACGGGGGGTGGCTCTGAGGGGAGGGAGCAGAATGCTTTCCCTGTTCAAAATATCCAATGGTTTTGTTCCTAAGCAGAGGCCACGCCTCCAGCAAGAAACGTTTTTCAATGGGAAAAGTCCAGACCCTAGTACGAAGCGAAGTGAAGGACAAGGGTCTGGTTTAAACCAGGCTAATGATTACCCGACTGTATGTTCCTTTTTCCATATCTGATTGTTGGCGGCGTGGTTTTATACTGCTGCGGCTTCTGTGCGTACGTCCCTCTTAGGATGGTGTGTGGGCCAATTGCAACACTTTGTACCTTGGTGCAAATTTGCCAATAAAGATATATTCTATTCTATTCTTTTCTATAAACGCAATACATCCTAATTCTTTCATGCCCTGAGTCAGGGTCACCGCTGCTCTAGAGACAGTGTAGCAGGTTTAGAAGAAGAGCGATCCAGTGTTGGATTTAGAACCAGGTTATAATCATCACCCAATATACATGGAGCTTCAACCGTTGCCAGTTTTAGAATTAAATCATTAAAGAATTCTGGATTGTCTAAATTTGGGCCATATAGTGTACAGATACTAGTATTACCCTGTTTGTATTTATTACACAGTCTATCAAAATCAACCTGCCAGCTCTATCATTTTCCACACAATTTAACCGAAATCTGAGGTTTTCATTAATAAGTAAGGCTACACCTCTGGCATTGGATGAAAAAGAATAATAAAATACGTGACCAACCCAATCCCGGCGTAATTTTAAATGTTCTAAATCTGTAAGATGGGTCTCTTGAATAAAGGCGATGTCCGTGCCTTGTTTCTTGAAGTATGTTAGAACTTTCTTCCTTTTAATGGGGTTGTTAATCCCTCTAACATTCAATGAAATACAGTTTAGTAATCCTGTCTTGTTCATTTTTAAGTATTATGAATAAATATTCTGGTTAAGTGACAACATGAAGTGTTCATAACTTGGAGAAAATAAAGAAATCTCTGACCCTTTACTAAAAGTTTGCTAATTTCAATACTCACAGAATGAACCTCATAGAGGAGTGTCCCACAAATTCCAAGAAAAAATAAATAAAAATAAATGTAAACCCACACTTTAACTCCCAGTAAACAAAAAACCAAACTGTGGGTTAATCTCCACTTCTAAACATTTGTGGTATCCCTAGCGGAGAAAATTATTCTAAAGAGAAAAAAAAAAGATACGATTGCTCCAGCAAAAAAAAAAAAACACACAGAAGAACTCTATTAACTCTACTTAACATAATCTACTTATCGCACATATAATATTATCAGATACAGGTGTACTCAACATTACACGAAATTGTTTAACATTTGAGGGATAACTAGTAATTATGGATTATCTCATGTAACATTGTTTTACCATTAATAGTCATGGTGCCTTGTCATCGTGCGAAGGAAATGTTCTATCCCTCATCCCGAACAGTGGACAGGAAGGTCTCCACCTCAGATGGGGTTGCAAAAAGTTTAAATCCACCTCTATGTCGGATCCTCAGTTTAGCAGGGTAGCGGCTGGCATATTCGTTATTTTTCTCCCGTAGTTTTTTCTTCACCTCGTTGAAAGAATATATTTACTGTATACACATATATACTGTATACACATATATACATATATATATACATACATACATTTACATATACATATATATATATATACACATATATATATATATATACACATATATATATATACATATATATACATATATA
>JBBPBX010013117.1:10020-26815 GCA_038048925.1 Garcialebias charrua | reverse complement strand
ATATATACAGGTAGTCCTCGACTTACGAACGAGTTCCGGACCTACGGGCCGTTCGTAAGTCGAAAATAACGTAAGTCGGATCACATACAAAAAATAAATAAATAAATAAACTTTTTTTTAAATAAATAAATAAATGTACAGTACTGTACAGTTACCAAGCACTTAGCCTATCCTAACACAGTTTTTAAAGATGAAGGAGTAAGTTGAATTGTCTCCCTTTCACATAAAGGGAGCTAGCTCCCTTTATGTGAATGGAACCTGCTAGAGAGGAGGGAGACAATTCAACTCACTCCTTCATCTTTAAAAAAAGTGTATGAGTAAGTCCGAAACATCGTAAGTCGAGGACTACCTACACACACACACACACACACACACGCACGCACGCACGCACGCACGCACGCACGCACGCACACACACACACACACAAATGGGATTCCAAAAAAGTTGGGACACTAAACAAATTGTGAATAAAAACTGAATGCAATGATGTGGAGATGGCAAATGTCAATATTTTATTCGTAATAGAACATAGATGACAGATCAAAAGTTTAATCTGAGTAAATGTAACATTTTAAAGGAAAAATATGTTGATTCAAAATTTCACAGTGTCAACAAATCCCAAAAAAGTTGGGACAAGTAGCAATAAGTGGCTGGAAAAAGGAAATTGAGCATATAACGAACAGCTGGAAGACCAATTAACACTAATTAGGTCAATTGACAACATGATTGGGTATAAAAAGAGCTTCTCAGAGTGTCAGTGTCTCTCAGAAGCCAAGATGGTAAGAGGATCACCAATTCCACCATTGTTGCACAGAAAGATAGTGCAGCAATACCAGAATGGTGTTACCCAGCGTAAAATAGCAAAGACTTTTAAGTTATCATCATCAACCGTGCATAACATCATCAAAAGATTCAGAGAATCTGGAACAATCGCTGTGCGTAAGGGTCAAGGCCGTAAAACTCTACTGGATGCTCGTGATCTCCGGGCCCTTAAACGTCACTGCACCTCAAACAGGAATGCCACTGTCAAGGAAATAACAGAATGGGCTCAGGAATACTTCCAGAAAGCATTGTCAGTGAACACAATCCACCGTTGCAGCTGAAACTCTACAGTGCAAAGAGGAAGCCATTTCTAAGCAAGCTCCACAAGCTCAGACGTTTGCACTGGGCCAGGGGTCATTTAAAATGGAGTGTGGCAAAATGGAAGACTGTTCTGTGGTCAGATGAGTCACGATTTGAAGTTCTTTATGGAACACTGGGTCATGCGGACTAGAGAGGACAAGGATAGCCCAAGTTGTTATCAACGCTCCGTTCAGAAGACCTGTGGACCAACAGACCTGAGGACCCGCAAGAGACTCTCAGTAGGACTCCTCCAATTTTCAGGCTGAATGCTCATCAGGTCTCAAGAGGATCACAGGTTATTTGTGAATCTCTCCTGGTTTCCAAGAGGATGATCTTCCTCTGAAACGCTGGACCTGCTTGTGAAGCACCAAGTTGCTCTGAGGAGCAACAGTGTGTGTGTGTGGGGGGGGGGTGTCAGACTGAACAGAACTCTGCAGGAGGTGGGACGGTGCCTCCTACTGGACCTCAGGAGAACTACAGAACCATCGAGTCCAGAACCTTCAGCTGCTTCACCTGGAGGGAGGGTCTGTCTGTCTGTGAGGAGTCGACGGGGGACAGGACAGCCTCCCAGAAACCATCTTATCACCAGCAAACTGGTTGGTCCACTAAAGGAGTGCACTGCTTGGTGGGGAAACAGTTTGTACTTCTCCATCAACATTCTCAAAGCAGAGAGGGTCAGAAAGAACTCCATTGTGTGTTTGTGGATTTAGAAAAAGCATCTGACAGGGTGCCAAGAGAAGAGGTGTGGTATTGCATGAGGAAATCTGGAGTGGCAGAAAAGTATGTTAGACTGGTACAGGACATGTATGAGGACAGCAGGACATGTATGAGGACAGCAGGACATGTATGAAGACAGCAGGACATGTATGAAGACAGCAGGACATGTATGAAGACAGCAGGACATGTATGAGGACAGCAGGACATGTATGAGGACAGCAGGACATGTATGAAGACAGCAGGACATGTATGAAGACAGCAGGACATGTATGAGACAGCAGGACATGTATGAGGACAGCAGGACATGTATGAGGACAGCAGGACATGTATGAAGACAGCAGGACATGTATGAGGACAGCAGGACATGTATGAGGACAGCAGGACATGTATGAGGACAGCAGGACATGTATGAAGACAGCAGGACATGTATGAAGACAGCAGGACATGTATGAAGACAGCAGGACATGTATGAGGACAGCAGGACATGTATGAAGACAGCAGGACATGTATGAAGACAGCAGGACATGTATGAAGACAGCAGGACATGTATGAAGACAGCAGGACATGTATGAAGACAGCAGGACATGTATGAGGACAGCAGGACATGTATGAAGACAGCAGGACATGTATGAAGACAGCAGGACATGTATGAAGACAGCAGGACATGTATGAAGACAGCAGGACATGTATGAAGACAGCAGGACATGTATGAAGACAGCAGGACATGTATGAAGACAGCAGGACATGTATGAAGACAGCAGGACATGTATGAAGACAGCAGGACATGTATGAAGACAGCAGGACATGTATGAAGACAGCAGGACATGTATGAGGACAGCAGGACATGTATGAAGACAGCAGGACATGTATGAAGACAGCAGGACATGTATGAAGACAGCAGGACATGTATGAGGACAGCAGGACATGTATGAAGACAGCAGGACATGTATGAGGACAGCAGGACATGTATGAGGACAGCAGGACATGTATGAGGACAGCAGGACATGTATGAAGACAGCAGGACATGTATGAAGACAGCAGGACATGTATGAGGACAGCAGGACATGTATGAAGACAGCAGGACATGTATGAGGACAGCAGGACATGTATGAGGACAGCAGGACATGTATGAGGACAGCAGGACATGTATGAGGACAGCAGGACATGTATGAAGACAGCAGGACATGTATGAGGACAGCAGGACATGTATGAGGACAGCAGGACATGTATGAAGACAGCAGGACATGTATGAGGACAGCAGGACATGTATGAGGACAGCAGGACATGTATGAGGACAGCAGGACATGTATGAGGACAGCAGGACATGTATGAGGACAGCAGGACATGTATGAAGACAGCAGGACATGTATGAGGACAGCAGGACATGTATGAGGACAGCAGGACATGTATGAGGACAGCAGGACATGTATGAGGACAGCAGGACATGTATGAAGACAGCAGGACATGTATGAGGACAGCAGGACATGTATGAAGACAGCAGGACATGTATGAGGACAGCAGGACATGTATGAAGACAGCAGGACATGTATGAAGACAGCAGGACATGTATGAAGACAGCAGGACATGTATGAGACAGCAGGACATGTATGAAGACAGCAGGACATGTATGAAGACAGCAGGACATGTATGAAGACAGCAGGACATGTATGAAGACAGCAGGACATGTATGAGGACAGCAGGACATGTATGAAGACAGCAGGACATGTATGAAGACAGCAGGACATGTATGAGGACAGCAGGACATGTATGAAGACAGCAGGACATGTATGAGGACAGCAGGACATGTATGAAGACAGCAGGACATGTATGAAGACAGCAGGACATGTATGAAGACAGCAGGACATGTATACCATACCATACCATACCATTTTATTTATAAAGCACTTTAAACAGGAACAAGTCCACACCAAAGTGCTGGACAAACAAACACGCAACAGGCAACACAGACAATGAAGTACAACACGAAAAACATAAAAACATTGCAGATCATAAATCAAACGATCCAATACAAATCAGCTGGCATTGAAAGCGATGGAGTAGTAGTGAGTTTTTAACTGGGATTTGAAAACCGAGAGGGAGGGGGCCTGTTTGATGAGCAGCGGTAACTCGTTCCAGAGTCTTGGGCCTGCTACAGAGAACGCCCTGTCACCCCTGCGCTTAAGGCGAGTTTCTGGAACTATTAAGAGTACCTGATCCTCTGACCTCAAAGCACGTGGAGGGACATATGGGTGTATCAGATCCGAGAGATAGGCGGGGGCGAGACTGTTCAGCGATTTGTAGACATACATGAGAATTTTGAATTGGATTCGAAGATGAACCGGTAGCCAGTGAAGGGAGGCCAAGACTGGTGTAATGTGCTCTCTTTTGCGTGTGCTGGTTAAAAATCGGGCAGCTGCGTTCTGAACCAGTTGTAATCGTGCAATGGTGGCTTGACTGACGCCAAACAGAAGTGAATTGCAGTAATCAAGCCTAGATGTAATGAATGCGTGAATCACTGTCTCCAGGTTGTTTTTTGATAATATGGGCTTCAGCTTAGACAGACGCCTCAGCTGGAAAAAACAGGATTTGACGATCATGTTTACATGACTGTTGAGTTTCATGGAAGGATCCATTATCACTCCCAGATTTTTGACTTTTTGTTTTTCGGACAGGGGTAGAGCAGACAGGTCAATGCAGTGGTTTGAGGTTGTGTCATTGGGAAGGAACAATATGGCTTCAGATGTATGAAGACAGCAGGACATGTATGAGGACAGCAGGACATGTATGAAGACAGCAGGACATGTATGAAGACAGCAGGACATGTATGAAGACAGCAGGACATGTATGAAGACAGCAGGACATGTATGAGGACAGCAGGACATGTATGAAGACAGCAGGACATGTATGAGGACAGCAGGACATGTATGAGGACAGCAGGACATGTATGAGGACAGCAGGACATGTATGAGGACAGCAGGACATGTATGAAGACAGCAGGACATGTATGAAGACAGCAGGACATGTATGAAGACAGCAGGACATGTATGAAGACAGCAGGACATGTATGAGGACAGCAGGACATGTATGAAGACAGCAGGACATGTATGAAGACAGCAGGACATGTATGAAGACAGCAGGACATGTATGAAGACAGCAGGACATGTATGAAGACAGCAGGACATGTATGAAGACAGCAGGACATGTATGAAGACAGCAGGACATGTATGAAGACAGCAGGACATGTATGAAGACAGCAGGACATGTATGAAGACAGCAGGACATGTATGAAGACAGCAGGACATGTATGAAGACAGCAGGACATGTATGAAGACAGCAGGACATGTATGAAGACAGCAGGACATGTATGAAGACAGCAGGACATGTATGAAGACAGCAGGACATGTATGAAGACAGCAGGACATGTATGAGGACAGCAGGACAGTGGTGAGATGTGCTGTAGGAGTGACAGATAGCTTCAAGGTGGAGGTGGGAGTGCATCAAGGATCGGCTCTGAGCCCCTTCTTGTTTGCTCTGGTGATGGACCGACTAACAGATGAGGTCAGGCAGGAATCCCCATGGACTATGATGTTTGCAGATGACATTGTGATCTGTGGTGAGAACAGGGAACAGGTGGAAGAGAACTTGGAGAGGTGGAGGTATGCACTTGAAAGAAGAGGAATGAAAGTCAGCCGTAGTAAGACAGAGTACATGTGTGTGAATGAGAGGGAGGAGGTGGAACAGTGAGGCTACAAGGGTCAGAGGTCACAAAGGTGCAGGACTTCAAGGACTTGGGGTCCACTGTCCAGGAAAATGGGGAATGTGGTAAAGAGGTGAAGAAGAGAGTCCAGGCAGGATGGAGTGATGGAGAAAAGTTTCAGGAGTGATTTGTGACAAAAAGGTGTCAGCAAAGGTCAAAGGAAAAGTTTACAAGACAGTGGTGAGACCAGCTATGTTGTATGGTCTGGAGACAGAGACATGGACAAAAAGACAGGAGACAGAACTGGAAGTGTCAGAAATGAAGATGCTGAGGTTCTCCTTAGGAGTGACAAGGATGGATAAGATCAGGAATGAGATCATCAGAGGTACAGCACATGTTGAACAACTGGGAGATAAAGTTAGGGAGGACACACTGAGATGGTTTGGACATGTCCAGAGGAGGGACAGTGGTTTGGACATGTCCAGAGGAGGGACAGTGGTTTGGACATGTCCAGAGGAGGGACAGTGGTTTGGACATGTCCAGAGGAGGGACAGTGGTTTGGACATGTCCAGAGGAGGGACAGTGGTTTGGACATGTCCAGAGGAGGGACAGTGGTTTGGACATGTCCAGAGGAGGGACAGTGGGTATATTGGTAGAAGGATGTTAGAAATGCAGCTGCCAGGAAAAAGACAAAGAGGAGATATATGGATGCAGTTAGAGAGGACATGGAGGTAGTTGGAGTGAGGACAGAGGATGCAGAGGACAGAGTGAGGTGGAGGAGGATGACTCGCTGTGGCGACCCCTGAAGAGGGAAAAGCCGAAAGAAGAAGAAGATGATGAAGAAGAAGATAAAACGTTTCAACAAGAAGAATCTGTCCAGATGACTAGACTCAACTTGGTTAGATTATCTACCTGGATTACTGAGCAACGTCAGGACATCAAACAGAAATTTCCACAGTAAAAGTTTCAGGTTATAGTTTTCAGAGTGATAATTTCAGAGTAAAAGTTACGAAGTAATCCTAAAAACTCACATAAACGCTTCGCAGCTTCTTTCGGCTTCTCTCCGGGTGGTTCAGCAGCTCATTATCAGCGGAGATGGTTTTCCTCAGAATCACCCGCTCACCTGTCATCCACGCAGGTGTTATTCTATCCGACTCCCTCATTAGGAGGCTCCGCCCATCTCTGCATGTCCTCCGGGCTCCGCCTCCTGATACTGCCGATCTGGGAGGCGGATCGGGTGACCAGAAATCTCTCAGGACCAAACCTGGAGGACAGAAACCAGAGACCAGAAGAGGTTACTTCAGACCACACACACACACACGCACACACACACACACACACACGGGTAGAAATTTTCTTCTGTTCAAACCTGATATATTTCTTTATATTAAGTAAATTATAATTAATTATGAAATAAACAAAAATTCAACCTTTATTTCTACAGGTTAGTCCCATTGAGCCTCGAGGGTTAATTTACAAGAGAGACTTGTTTTAACAAAGAGTGATGACAACAGTGGACAATCATAAAAGACTGTATTTCGGTCCATTGATCAAGTTTATTCTGATTCTGATCAACTGAGAAGAATAAATGAAAGAAAATGGTGTTAAAAAAACAGCTATAAGCGATATAGAAAACTAGAATACTAAAAACAGGAACATATCTGCATCGGTTTTTGCTACTTCAATATCATGAGCTTCATCCAGCTACAGACAGGAGGTGGAACATCTGGAGAGCTGGTGCAAAGAGAACAACCTTCACATGAATGTGAAGAAGACGAAGGAGATGATTGTGGACTTCAGAAGGAACAAACACACCCACACCCCACTGTATATAGGTGGATCTGCGGTGGAGGTGGTCTCCAGCTACAAGTACCTGGGTGTACACTTGAATGATAACCTCAGCTGGAGCAATAACACCACCAGCCTGATCAAGAAAGGTCATCAGAGACTCTACTTCCTCAGACGGCTGAGACGAGCCGGTCTGAGAAGCCCAGTCCTCACCTCGTTCTACAGGTGTGCAGTGGAGAGCGTCCTGTGCTCCAGCATCAACGTGTGGCATGGAGGCTGCACAGTTGCAGAGAGAAAAGCTCTGCAGAGGTGGTGAGGCTGCACAGGCGGGCAGAGAGTGGTGAAGGCTGCACAGAAGTCTGTTGGAGTCAGTCTCCCCACCATCACAGACATTTACACCTCCAGATGCAGAAAAAGAGCCACCTGCATCATGAAAGACCTCACTCACCCAGCACACTCACTCTTTGCCCCACTCCCCTCAGGACGGAGGTTGAGGAGCATCAAATGTAGAACCACTAGACTGAGGAACAGCTTCTACCCTGAGGCTGTTAGACTCATGAATAAATAAATAATAAGAATAAACACTGCAAAATGTCACATCATGCTGATACTGATCTGTTTTCTTGTTGCTGTGTTCATCTGTGACCATCTGCTCATACAGACTCATGTTCGTGCTGCTGTTTATAATGATGTTTTTCTACTACATTAGGGCTTAGTGTATTACTAGCTGATGTCTCTCTTAGTTAATCCTAGATGTTATTATTGTTTTTCTCTTGCATTTGTTGTTGGATGTAACTGGGACCCTGTGTACATAATCTCGTTTTCAACACATGTACTACATGCGGTGCAAATGACAATAAATTCTCTCTGACTCTGACTCTGATTAATCCAACTGAACAGAACCAGAACCCAGGTCTTAGTTTCTGACAATAAATGTAAGAAAAAGCTGTTTTTGAGTGTTTTATCTTGTAACTTTTTAAAAGGTACAGAGCAGGTGAAGAGAAAACAGATGATTGAAATGAGAGGAAACAAACTTGTTTAAGAGTTTCAAAATAAATGTCCAATTTTGAAGTTTCAGGAACTTCATGTGATCGAGAAGCTCAAGTTTCACGTTTCCATTCCTGCAGCGTGTGTGTGTGTGTGTGTGTGTGTGCTGATCACCTGAGCCGCTTCATAAATGCTGCATGAAGAAGAAACAGGAAGTTCAGAATGTTTTGATCAGGTGAGGCTTATCAAACACTTTGAAAGAAACTTTATTCAATATAAGATGCGATCAAATATAAATAAAACATCTAAACCTTATTTCTGATCATCAAGTCTGAAAAAATACCACAGAGTATAAAACACATTAATTTAGGTTGGGAAAAGTCTCTAACTTTAAAATTTCAACATTAAACTAAATTAACTTTTATTGTGAAAACTAGACTATTTTCAGTAGTTTATGTGCAGTTCTTTTGCCGTTTCAGTATAGCTCTTGTGTTGTTTCAGAATTCTTCTTGTGTTGTTTTAGTATAGTTCTTGTGTCGTTTCTGTACAGTTCTTGTGTCGTTTCTGTATAGCGCTTGTGTTGTTTCAGAATTCTTCTTGTGTCGTTTTCGTATAGTTCTTGTGTCGTTTCTGTACAGTTCTTGTGTCGTTTCTGTACAGTTCTTGTGTCGTTTATGTACAGTTCTTGTGTCGTTTATGTACAGTTCTTGTGTCGTTTCTGTACAGTTCTTGTGTCGTTTCAGAATTCTTCTTGTGTCGTTTTATTATAGTTCTTGTGTCGTTTTCTGTACAGTTCTTGTGTCGTTTCTGTACAGTTCTTGTGTCGTTTCAGAATTCTTCTTGTGTCGTTTTAGTATAGTTCTTGTGTCGTTTCTGTACAGTTCTTGTGTCGTTTCTGTATAGCGCTTGTGTTGTTTCAGAATTCTTCTTGTGTCATTTCTGTACAGTTCTTGTGTCGTTTCTGTACAGTTCTTGTGTCGTTTCAGAATTCTTCTTGTGTCGTTTTAGTATAGTTCTTGTGTCGTTTCTGTACAGTTCTTGTGTCGTTTCTGTACAGTTCTTGTGTCGTTTCTGTACAGTTCTTGTGTTGTTTCAGAATTCTTCTTGTGTCGTTTTAGTAGTTCTTGTGTCGTTTCTGTACAGTTCTTGTGTCGTTTCTGTATAGCGCTTGTGTTGTTTCAGAATTCTTCTTGTGTCATTTCTGTACAGTTCTTGTGTCATTTCTGTACAGTTCTTGTGTCATTTCTGTACAGTTCTTGTGTCGTTTCAGAATTTGTCTTGTGTCGTTTTAGTATAGTTCTTGTGTCGTTTCTGTACAGTTCTTGTGTCGTTTCTGTATAGCGCTTGTGTTGTTTCAGAATTCTTCTTGTGTCGTTTTAGTATAGTTCTTGTGTCGTTTCTGTACGGTTCTTGTGTTGTTTCTGTACAGTTCTTGTGTCGTTTCTGTACAGTTCTTGTGTCGTTTCAGAATTCTTCTTGTGTCGTTTTATTATAGTTCTTGTGTCGTTTTATTATAGTTCTTGAGTCGTTTTCTGTACAGTTCTTGTGTCGTTTCAGTATAGCTCTTATGTTGCTTCAGAATTCTTCTTGTGTCGTTTTAGTTTAGTTCTTGTGTGGTTTCAGAATTCTTCTTGTGTCGTTTTAGTATAGTTCTTGTGTCGTTTCTGTACAGTTCTTGTGTCGTTTCAGTATAGCTCTTGTGTGGTTTCAGAATTCTTCTTGTGTCGTTTTAGTATAGTTCTAGTGTTGCTTCTGAATTCGTCTTGTGTCGTGTTTTAGTAGTTCTTGTGTCGTTTCTGTACAGTTCTTGTGTCGTTTCAGTATAGCTCTTGTGTTGTTTCAGAATTCTTCTTGTGTCGTTTCTGTACAGTTCTTGTGTCGTTTTAGTATAGCTCTTGTGTTGTTTTTGTATAGCTCTTGTGTTGTTTCAGAATTCTTCTTGTGTCATTTCAGAATACTTCTTGCGTCGTTTTAGTATAGTTCTTGTGTTGTTTCTGTATAGTTTTTGTGTCGTTTCAGTATGGCTCTTGTGTTGTTTCAGAATTCTTCTTGTGTCGTTTCTGTACAGTTCTTGTGTCGTTTTAGTATAGCTCTTGTGTTGTTTTTGTATAGCTCTTGTGTTGTTTCAGAATTCTTCTTGTGTCATTTCAGAATACTTCTTGCGTCGTTTTAGTATAGTTCTTGTGTTGTTTCTGTACAGTTCTTGTGTCGTTTCTGTACAGTTCTTGTGTCGTTTCAGAATTCTTCTTGTGTCGTTTTATTATAGTTCTTGTGTCGTTTTATTATAGTTCTTGAGTCGTTTTCTGTACAGTTCTTGTGTCGTTTCAGTATAGCTCTTATGTTGCTTCAGAATTCTTCTTGTGTCGTTTTAGTTTAGTTCTTGTGTCGTTTCTGTACAGTTCTTGTGTCGTTTCAGTATAGCTCTTGTGTGGTTTCAGAATTCTTCTTGTGTCGTTTTAGTATAGTTCTAGTGTTGCTTCTGAATTCGTCTTGTGTCGTGTTTTAGTAGTTCTTGTGTCGTTTCTGTACAGTTCTTGTGTCGTTTCAATATAGCTCTTGTGTTGTTTCAGAATTCTTCTTGTGTCGTTTCTGTACAGTTCTTGTGTCGTTTGAGTATAGCTCTTGTGTTGTTTTTGTATAGCTTTTGTGTTGTTTTTGTATAGCTCGTGTTGTTTCAGAATTCTTCTTGTGTCATTTCAGAATACTTCTTGTGTCGTTTTAGTATAGTTCTTGTGTTGTTTCTGTATAGTTTTTGTGTCGTTTCAGTATGGCTTTTGTATTGTTTCAGAATTCTTCTTGTGTCGTTTTAGTATAGTTCTTGTGTTGTTTCTGTATAGTTCTTGTCGTTTCAGTATGGCTTTTGTGTGGTTTCAGAATTCTTCTTGTGTCGTTTTATTATAGTTCTTGTGTCGTTTTCTGTATAGTTCTTGTGTCGTTTCAGTATAGCGCATATGTTGCTTCAGAATTCTTCTTGTGTCGTTTTAGTTTAGTTCTTGTATCGTTTCTGTACAGTTCTTGTGTCGTTTCAGTATAGCTCTTGTGTGGTTTCAGAATTCTTCTTGTGTCGTTTTAGTATAGTTCTAGTGTTGCTTCAGAATTCGTCTTGTGTCGTTTTAGTAGTTCTTGTGTCGTTTCTGTACAGTTCTTGTGTCGTTTCAGTATAGCTCTTGTGTTGTTTCAGAATTCTTCTTGTGTCGTTTCTGTACAGTTCTTGTGTCGTTTTAGTATAGCTCTTGTGTTGTTTTTGTATAGCTCTTGTGTTGTTTCAGAATTCTTCTTGTGTCATTTCAGAATACTTCTTGCGTCGTTTTAGTATAGTTCTTGTGTTGTTTCTGTATAGTTTTTGTGTCGTTTCAGTATGGCTTTTGTGTTGTTTCAGAATTCTTCTTGTGTCGTTTTAGTATAGTTCTTGTGTTGTTTCTGTATAGTTCTTGTCGTTTCAGTATGGCTTTTGTGTGGTTTCAGAATTCTTCTTGTGTCGTTTTAGTATAGTTCTAGTGTTGCTTCAGAATTCGTCTTGTGTCGTTTTAGTAGTTCTTGTGTCGTTTCTGTACAGTTCTTGTGTCGTTTCAGTATAGCTCTTGTGTTGTTTCAGAATTCTTCTTGTGTCGTTTTAGTATAGCTCTTGTGTTGTTTTTGTATAGCTCTTATGTTGTTTCAGAATTCTTCTTGTGTCATTTCAGAATACTTCTTGTGTCGTTTTAGTATAGTTCTTGTGTTGTTTCTGTATAGTTTTTGTGTCGTTTCAGTATGGCTCTTGTGTTGTTTCAGAATTCTTCTGGTGTCATTTTAGTATAGTTCTTGTGTCGTTTCTGTACAGTTCTTGTGTCATTTTAGTATAGCTCTAGTGTAATAATATAGGCACTTAGTCAGTTTACTGATTTACCTATACTTAGATGTAAATTTGAGCAGATTTTAGACTGACACAAATTATCATCAAATTTCACGGGTTCTCACATTTTCAGTTTAATATCAATAAATTCTGTGACTTGGAGGGATGCAATTGACAAGAAACGACAAGAAACGTTATTATATTTGACCTACCAAAGGTAGAATCATTTTAACAAATCATTAAATTACAGCTTCTGTAGCCGATTCTGTTCATAACTTTTATGGACAGAATTTCTAGGCACAACCAAGGTGTTGAGAGGATCCGTTTTGGTGGCCTTAGAATAGCTTCTCTGTTTTTTGAACTGTTTTTTGTTTTTTTGGACTTTTCTTCTTTTAAATGTCTGGCCTTCAGCTTCAAAGCCCCACTTCTGATGAATGTTATATTAATTTATAGGCCTCCCAGACCACATGTTTCCATCCATCCATCCATTTTCGTCCGCTTATCCGGGGTCGGGTCGCGGGGGTAGCAGCCTAAGTAGGGAGGCCCAGACTTCCCTCTCCCCAGCCACATGGAGCAGCTCCTCTGGGGGAATCCCAAGGCGTTCCCAGGCCAGCCGAGAAACATAGTCCCTCCAGCGTGTCCTGGGTCTTCCTCTGGGTCTCCTCCCGGTGGGACATGCCCGGAACACCTCACCAGGGAGGCGTCCAGGAGGCATCCTAACCAGATGCCCGAGCCACCTCAACTGGCTCCTCTCGATGTGGAGAAGCAGCGGCTCTACTCCGAGTCCCTCCCGGATGACTGAGCTTCTCACCCTATCTCTAAGGGAGAGTCCAGACACCCTGCGGAGAAAACTCATTTCAGCCGCTTGTATCCGAGATCTCGTTCTTTCGGTCACAACCCAAAGCTCATGACCATAGATGAGGGTGGGAACGTAGATCGATCGGTAAATTGAGAGCTTTGCCTTTCGACTCAGCTCTCTCTTCACCACGACAGACCGGTACAGAGCCCGCTTCACTGCGGATGCCGCACCTATCCGCCTATCGATCTCACGCTCCAGTTTTCCCTCATTCGTGAACAAGACCCCGAGATACTTAAACTTCTCCACTTGGGGCAGGACCTCATCCCCGACCCGGAGAGGGCCACATGTTTCATTTAACTCAGAGATACATGACCTCCTCACTTTTTTCTACACCTCCCCTGTGAAGACCATTTTTCTTGGCGACTTAAATATCCACATGGACAATTCCTCTTCACCTCTGGCAACAGATTTAAAGTCACTTCTGGACTCTCTTAATCTCACTCAACACGTTGACGCCCCACACGCACAGCAGGGGGCATACTTTGGATTTGGTGATTACAGACACTGTACTCATAAATAACTTATCTGTATATGACCTGGGTGTCTCAGACCACAGGGTCATCTCCCTGGAAGTGCCTTCTTCTTCGCCTGCTTCAAACCCAAAACGACCTATCCAGTTCCGTGACTTTAAAAACATTTCCCCTGATGTTCTGTCTACTGATCTTCATGCCCTGACCGCTGTCAATCATTCATCTGCAGATGACTCTGTGGATTACTACAACCGATCTCTCCAAGAGCTTCTGGACCTACATGCTCCCTTGAAGACAAGACTGGTGTCTTTCTCCCGTTCAGCCCCCTGGTACACTGGTGAGCTGCGCAAGATGAAGGCAACTGGCCGTGCTATTGAGAGACGTGTAAAATCATCTGGTCTCTCTGTACATAAGCAGGCATATAAAGAACATCAGAAAGCGTACGCCTATTCTCTTAAAGAAGCACGCTCCAAATATTATTCCAACATCATCAACACCTGCCCTGGAAACTCTAAACAGCTCTTCTCCACAATAACTCATCTGCTTAATCCCATTAAACAAACTCCTGAGGACTCTGCTCAAAAATGTGACCTGTTCCTTTCATCATTTAAAAACAAAGTTGACACTATCAGATCTCAGCTCCACAACCTCCCTGTTCTCAGTGTGCCATCTACCCGTCTGCATTCTGGGTCCCTAAACAGCTTTGATGAAGTTGTTCAGAGTGAGGTGGAGTCTATCATCAAGAAAATGAAGCCTTCATCCTGTGCCCTGGATCCTTTCCCCTAGTCTCTCATAAAATCCAATCACTCTGCAATAAGCCCATTAATCACTCAAATAATAAATCAGTCTCTACAATCTGGTCATGTTCCACTGCCTCTAAAAACTGCCATCAAGAAAAATGGAAAAGATATACATAGACAGAATTACAAGGAAGGCAAACAAGATTATAGCAGACGACACACATCCCCTCAGATCCTCATTTGAGTTGCTTCCTTCAGGGCGAAAGTACGGCCTTTCTTTATTCTCAAGAAACAGAACAAAATTTTCTTTCATACCACAAACAATTAAATCATTAAATAATACAAACATATCATGAATTACTGAGCTGAAACGTCTTTGCTGTAATGATGGATGTTAATGTCATCTATGTATAAGTATGTCCTTTATGTCACTGCCTGCTGACAATGTTGCAAACTAATTTCCCTACGGGGACAAATAAATAAATAAATAAATCTCATCTATCTATCAATCTATCATATCTATCATATCTATCATATCTATCATATCTATCATATCTATCATATCTATCATATCTATCATATCTATCATATCTATCTATCTATCTATCTATCTATCTATCTATCTATCCATCTATCAATCAATCATTAGGCCTCTTCTGAAAAAAATCCAATTTGGATCCCGACATTTTTTCTAATTACCGCCCAATTTCACACCTCCCTTTTTTGTCTAAAGTGCTGGAAAAAGCAGTTGCTGCTCAGCTGCAGGACCACCTACAGCAACACTCCCTGTATGAGAAGTTCCAGTCTGGATTCAGGGCAGCTCACAGTACTGAGACTGCATTGCTGAGAGTTACCAATGATGTCCTCATGGCTGCTGACACTGGTTCTCCCTCCATCCTTGTCCTCCTTGACCTCACTGCAGCTTTCGACACTGTGGACCATAGTATCCTCCTCCACCGTCTTCATGTGGAGGTCGGTCTCTGTGACACTGTCCTGGACTGGTTCAAATCTTTCCTCTCCGATAGGCTGGAATGTGTTAGTCTTGGCAACGCCACGTCCCAGACAGTCTGTGTCTCCTGTGGTGTCCCTCAGGGGTCAGTTCTGGGGCCCCTGCTGTTTTCCCTTTACATGCTGCCTTTAGGTCAAATTATTAATCAGTTCAACATTTCTTTTCACTGTTATGCCGACGATACACAGCTTTACATCAGGACTGGAGCCTCCTCATCTTCCCCATTGTCATCTCCATCTTCACTCACTGCCCTCTCTGCCTGCCTGGAGGAAATAAGGGCATGGATGAATCAGAACTTTCTTCAATTAAACTGCTCCAAGACTGAGGCCATACTGATTGGCACCCCTCACCAGGTACAAACATCTACTATAACAACAATTTCCTTTTCTGGACAAGACATCCCCCTCTCCACCTCTGTTACAAATCTTGGAATAAAAATGGACTCTCATCTTACATTTGAAAATCACATTAAGCTTCTGTTTAAAACTTGCTTCTTCCATCTTCGAAACATCTCCAGACTTCGCCCATCCCTAACTTTTTCCGATGCTGAGAAGCTCATCCATGCTTTTGTCTCCTCCAGGCTCGACTACTGCAACTCCCTGTTTATTGGAATCCCTGGTAAATACCTTCAGAAGCTTCAATATATTCAAAACAGTGCAGCAAGCAGATTATCTAAAGGACATTCTTGTTCCATATTCATCCACCCGGTCTCTACGGTCACAGAACAGTCATCTACTTCACATTCCGAGAACCAAATTAAGGACCATGGGAAACCGGGCTTTCAGTGTGGCTGCCCCCTGCCTGTGGAACTCTCTTCCTGACTGCCTGAGAGCTCCACAGTCACTGGTTGACTTTAAGAGCGGCTTGAAGACCTTTCTTTTTAACCGAGCATACTCTGCCTCCTCATGATTCTATCTTTGATCTTAGTTGATACTGTTATTGATTTTACTTGTTTTATTACTTGTTTTATTGACATTTAATTCTGTTGCACTTTGTAGCACTTTGAGATTTTCATTAATGAAAAGTGCGTTATAAATTGAATTCATTATTATTATTATTATTTTGCAGATGATGTGGTCCTATTGGCTTCATCAGATCATGATCTACAGCTTTCGCTGGAGCGGTTTGAGATCGATAGGCAGATAGGTGCAGCATCCGCAGTGAAGCGTTGAAGAGAGAGCTGAGTCAAAAGGCAAAGCTTTTATCCTTTTTTTTCTTTTCTTGTGATGATGGGTGTGGTTTATCTATATTCTCACAATCACTAGTATGGGCACTTTAAGGTTTGTCACATGGAATATTAATGGAGCCGGTAGCCAACATAAAAAATATAGAATCTTTGACAAGATTAAAAGATTAAAGGCAGATGTTATGTTACTCCAAGAAATTCATAGATTACCATCAACTGTGGATGAGCTAAAATCTGCTGAGTTTCCTGATGTATTTTCAGCCTGCTATAATTCGAGACAGAGGGGGGTAGCAATACTAATACATAAAAATGTTAAAGGTCCACTGACATGATTTTTTACTATTCCTATACTGTAATTGCTCAATATATATATATATATATATATATA
>JBBPBX010013116.1:22891-43448 GCA_038048925.1 Garcialebias charrua | reverse complement strand
CACACACATAAAACGCAACCTTGAACTTTCAGTTGAAGTAAAGTCAGTCTGTTTTAATTGGAACACATTTCTTTTATTAGTATTTTACTTTTCAAATGTCTGTAATTAGCACATTTTTCCTTGTAAACCATTTGTTTTGCTTTTGTCACGTGGATTTTTTTAATAGACCTCTCAGCCTCCTTCAGTTTTATTTTCTGTAGACAGCAGTTGTCGTCGTTTGACATTTATGCTTTCAGCTACATGTTCTGAGAATCTGTTTGTATAAAATACGTTGTGTATTGAATTTGCACTTGGATTACTGTTGTCGAAGGCTAAAAGTTCTTACTAGTTGCGTCTCTTGTGGTGTAAGAAAAGCTGTACTTCACACTGCTGTTTCTGTGCCTCTGCTTATCAGAAGACCACTATGCTCAAAGCATATCTTTCTTCTTTTTTGTGAAGTAGTATCTACGCGTAGGCGGCAGGAGCTGATGCATTCCAAATCTGAAGGTCATACAACTTTTTACGTAAAAAGACTTTCTTTCTATTCACTCAATTTAATTTCTATTTCTTGCTAAATAGATTTTCTTTGTAACCTTTGTGGCTTCTCGTTGAATATCTGAAGTGTGGCCTCATGTAAGAAGATAGGAAGTGAACAATAAAAACGGGGTGGATTAAGTCTCAAGTTATGCCACATTTGGCTCAGATAACCACCTCCCTGCTCAGCTGAGCATGTGGAGGGAGGCCCTGCAAGAAGGAAACCTGGAAAGAGAAGAGGAGCAGATAGGAAGGTGGAGAAGAGCAGAGGAAAAAAAATTCAGAGCCATAAAATGTGCAAGAGTGCTTTGAGTACCGTATTTTTCAGCCTATAAATCAGTTTTTTTTGCATAATTTGCATGCTCTGCGACTTATAGGCCAAAGTGACGTATTTATGGATTTCTTCCCACATTTATAAACCAATTTCTGGCTGAGATATGACTGTTTTCATTCATTAGGACTGGGAATAAAAAAATAACTATCATATTCAGCCACTAGATGACAGCAGAGCAGTAGAAGTATGGCATGCTGTTATATCATGTAATGGGTAAATGTAGCTATAATGACAATTCAAAAAAGTTCAACACAAAACAACTAGACTTTATTTATTATACTTTTACTTTATACTTTATTGTTTTATTTCCTTGAACTTTTTTGAATTTACCATGTCCAAATTGGCTTACCATAGTCCCCCCACTTCCCCACCTTCATTCTGCTTGCTGAATCTCCCCAGGAAAATGCAGCTGATTTGACCATTAAAGTGCATTTATTAAGTAAAAGTTCAACTGAGACGCATCTTTGCTATAATGTCGATCAAACAAACAAATGTTTTAGGTGCTTTTATTGTAAAAAATTTTAAGAAACGAGCAGCGTTTGTCCTTTTTTTTTTTCGCTCCCTCTGCGCGCTCCCGGCGCACAGAGGCAGCTGATTTGACTGTTAGTCCTTTTATTAAGCAAACGTTAGACTGAGACACACCTTTACTATAATTTCAAGCAAGCAAATAATTGTTTTTAAGTGTTAATCTTGTTAAAGTCCTCCTTTGCATTTTCCCACGGCTGCCATTTGGCAGCCCATCGATTTTTGGCACAACACCGGCCCACATTTCCGGGTTCGGCCCACATTTCTGGGTTGTCAGCAGTGACGCGTAACAAACGTGAAGTATCAACACTGATGCATAATAGATACGACGTATACAGCGAAGCGACATGTTTATGGATTTTTCCACTTTTTTTCCACATACTTTATTTGGACAGATGCGACTTACAGGGCGGTGCGACGGGTACGGTGGAAAATACCGTAATTATTTGCAGTGAGAAAACAAATGAGAACAGGGCATTTTGACCTCCAGATGACTGGGACTTGGGCAGATTTATCTATTGGTTTTGATGTTGCTGGTTAGGATTGTCAGGAAGTGAAACTGTAAGTTTTATTTCCTCCTGCTGATGTGTTGCTGCTTGTCTCTGCACTGCATTCGTTTGTGAGCCAGTTGGATGCTGATGTGTGGTCATTTTGGCCAATTAAGTTTTTAGCCAAAGGGTTTGTGTTTGATCTATAAATAAGATATATTGATGTTTAATCATTTTGTGCATGTCCTGTCATGTGGATACATGTATACTCTGAGTATAGGTTTAAGAATGTTGCCTAGGGGAGAGTGACTGATGAGCAGGCTGATAAGTGATGTGCTGTGTCTGAGCAGGAAGCAGAACATCACGAGGTGCCGTAATGACATGCTGTATTTCTGTTGATTTGTCGACTGTAACCTCGAGCAGCTGTGTTCAGCCTCAGCAGGATGTGATGTCACGTTCGTATGCAGAGAAACACAGTCATCCATCATGAATGTAGCTGTACAGTATTTTGTTTTTCCCCTTTTTATTTATTTGAGTTTTAATTTTAATCAATGTAAAATCTTTTAAATGCCTACACTTATGTTACTTTGCAACTTCTCTTTATGCAACTTTGCAGTTTTATTTTTTCTAAAAAAAAAAATTGCATTGATATACTATCTAAAAGTATAAAAAGACACGCCACTTAAACAGTTTAGAGTGAATGAAAAGTTTATAATTTTATTTTCTGTTATCAGAGTTCATTTTTGCAAATGAACTGAAACAAAGATCAAGGTGTGGCAGTGAAGGCAGGAGGAACGGCTTCAGATAAGAAATTCTTTTTAACGACTACATGTGGTTCTGTTAATGTTTTTTCATATAAAAACACAGTTTATCTCAGTTATACACTATTTTCTTTACAATTAAAATGTTGAATATTTGGTTTGGATGAACAATGTGATGCAGAAAATTAAACAGTTAAACACAAGTGTGTTGTTACTAAAATCTAAATGTTTATGTTTATTAAACTTGTTCATTTTTTTTTTTACAAAAGAAACAATACAAGACAATCCCATAAATGATAATGTACAAAATATAAAAAAAATGAAAGGTAGCAGAAAGAAGAATAAATCTAAATGTGAATCTGCTTTAAAGCAAACAAACAAAAAGATCCTCACGGCATGTGTAATTCATATGGTGTGTAACTTTATAAGCCCTGTGTAGGATTTTGAGTTAAAAGTATTATACTGTAATGTAAAGATAAATAATAAAGACCTCTACGTCAAAACAAAAGTTTATTAATCACATATGAAGACCATAATTGCTGCAAATCTATAGATTTTTATGAAAATCATTTTCATAAACACAAGATTTATTTGTTGATTATACAACATAATCACAAATTATGTTAAGTATTGAAACACAAACTTTATACATTTTTACATTTAACAAACTTTGTTCCACAGCAATAACATTTCTCCACATACTGACTTAAGGAAATGGAGTGAAAAACTTTTCTCAATCTGTAAAAAAAATAAAAACAACAACAACCAAAAATAATTCTAAACATTTTTGTTTGGATTTTGTTTTTACAGACCAAACAAGCAGCTGCATCTGGAATCAGAGCTTTGATCAGAACGCACTAACAAAATAAGCTTTTTTTTTTTTTTAAATCAGTGTTCTTCAGCTAAGTTTACAGCAGTTTATGCTCCATTATCTCGTGATCTATCCTTTGCTCGTCTGCTGAGTGTTAACACTCAATTTTCTAATATTAATTTTCCCAATTTTATAATTAGGAAGACCATACCAATCTATTATACACAAACAAACATAAAGGCCTTTTTAATAACAAAGTCATATTCATGTCACAAAAGTATTTTTTCTGCCATTAATCAGTTATGTAAATAACAAAAAAGTTGTGTAAATAGCTAAGACACACACAAAAAAAAGCATGCACACCTAAAAACAAACCTAAATATTTCTCGTTTGGAATGATTTGGCTTATTTGATTGCAAACTGTTTCACAAAAAAAAAAAGTTTTTACCTCGAAGAGAAAATCATAAAAATATTGAAACTTTTATGTACAGTACCAGTCTTAATAATTTTCTTAATTGCTGTCTCTAAATACTCAGCACCTTGGTACTATCAGATTATATATTTTTATTTGAATACCAGAGGAGTGAATCGGTTTGTATAATTGAATCGCATTGTTAAAAAACATTGCTTTGATAATCACATATATAGTTTTGTAGCTAAATATACAAAGTAAAAAAGATACCGTATTCTCCGGCCTATAAGTCGCACCTTTTTGCCTACATTTCCAAGCCCTGCGACTTATAGGCCGGTGCGACTTATACGTGGATTTTTCGTGGTTTTTTTTTTTTCACTTTGGTCAAAAAATGGTCACTTAATTTAATGGTTTTTAACCGTCAAAGTGCATTTATCAAGAAAAGTTAAACTGAGACACATTTTAGTGGTTAGGGCGTTTGACTTGGGACCCGAAGGACGCGGGTTCGCGTCCCGGCCACTACACACCTTGGGGTGTCTATGAGTGCACACCTATTTCTCCAGCTCCCCGAGCGCCTTCTATGGCTGCTCACTGCACCACCTGGTAGGTGGTTGGGTTAAATGCAGAGACGAATTTCGTCTGTGTATGGGAAAACATACGCAGATGACAAGATTAGACAATTATTATTATTATTATTATTTTTACTGTAATGTCAGCTAACAAAAATTTTTTTTTTATGTGTTTATCTTTAAAGATCAAAGAGATGCAGGTCTGTTTGCTGCACTGCAGGTCTGTTGTTGCTGCGCGTGCTCGTTTTGTGCCGTGAGGTGCGACTTATAGGCCGGTGCGACTTATACGTGTATTTTTCCACTTCATTGAACATAATTGGACTGGTGCGACTTATACTCCGGTGCGACTTATAGGACGGAGAATACGGGTAATTTTAAAAAGTGTCTCAAATTTTGCTGGTTTTATCGTTTACCTTTTTGTTATTGTAAAGCACCACATTTCCATTTTGTTTTAGATGGTGTCTAAGAACATGGACACTCCTCTCATTTAGCCGTTACTGGTTATTTTCCTGAAAATTACTTGTGAAAATTGCTTCTCAAGGTAATGACCGAGAAGAATATAAACAAACAAACAATAATCAAAGCACCAACACACAATGTGCACAGACAGTCCATTTCATTGTTTCTTGTGTTTGGTTGAGGAGTGAAACGGTGTTGGTTAAAGTACTGGTAGTTCTGTTCCTGGAATTGGGGTGTGTTTCCAAAGCTGTCGTTCTGGAGACGTTGTTGCCTTCTGAATTCTTGTAAAAGTTCAATAGAGACCTCAAATGTCCACTCAGGATCATAACTTGTATCCTCATTAGAGCCATAATGCCGAGTGATGAAGACTCGATGTATCCGCCTATTGTCGTCCGCACTAAATATGATCCGAGCTGTGTTCCATCCATTGGTCCCTCTCTGGGAGTTACGAACATACAATGGAAGTGATGCCGATGTGTCTTCATGAATATTACCAACTGTGTAGTATTTGCAGCCCCATGATGGAAATTCCAACAAGCTTTCATGGTTTCCGTAATGATGTGAGCCATAGTCACGTTGTGGGTCAAAGGGCAGCCTGATGACATTATTGCTAATCGCAACATTGTCAGCAAACCAGTAAAGTAGGTCTATAATACCTGCGTGCCCTCTTCTGTGATAGTTTTTCAGCTCATCGATGGAGTTCAGACGTCTTTGAGCAGCAGACACAAAGGTCAGGGTGAGGAGTAGAACAGCACAGGAACTTGTGAGTGTTCTTGACATTTTTGTACCCTGTCAAAACATTTTAAATGTTGTACATTAGCTTTCCATACATTAATAAACATTTTATATTCTGATGAGATCCAGCTAACACACCCATAAATTGTAAAATCTATAGGCACGTGTCTTTAAATAAAGTCCCATCTTAAATGTCTTAGATCTTATTACTGTTTTTTCTTTTACAATTTATATTTTTGTTGGATGCTACTGGGACCCTGTGTACACAATTTCATTCCACCACATGTACTACGTACAATGCGAATGACAATAAAGAACCTTGACCTTGATCAGATATGCTTTTAATGCTTTTATTTCCACAATTTTGTTTCTTCTTACACAAGCATGGGATTTTTATTAATGCTTTCAAACTTTATAAAACACTTAAGAACTAACTACTTTGTATTCATCTGTCTTGCACGTGGTTACATTTGGCTGAATTTTACAAGTTAATTGAGCTGACTGACTAATCTTAAAAATGTCTGTGACAAAATGGTTTAACACTAAAATGCCACTGGATTGGGTCATTTTTGATTATTTGCATTCATAGCTGATGTTGGGCTTAAAACATGAATAAAATAAATGACAAACCTGTTCTTGAACACTGATGGCAATTGCCAATTTTAAGAAACATTTTAGGTAAAACTACAATATTAATCTTTGTTTTTGTTTGCACAATTATTACTGTAAGGCAATATTCTTCCCTTAAATTATTTGATCCAAACCTTTATGTATCCTAAGTCTCCTTTTATAGCAACAGCAGCTTTACAGAAGAATGACAGTGTTCTGTAATCCAGTACATAAAATGATTAATAGGAAATAACTGCATTGTGTCTTTTAAATGTTTTCCTAATTTTTATAACATATTTATAGATTGTAATTGCAGATGAAAATCGTCAGTGAGAAATTAAGGGAGCTTACCTGGTTTAGTTGGATCCTGTCCGGTCTCTGTTCTCTTTGTGAGAGCACTGCTTCCCTCCTTTTTAAGTTTCTGTTTCACAGAAAATTAAACTTAAGAAAATATAACGACTCTGCTGCCAATCACCTCAGCAACGCCTACTGTGTCCCGCCCTATCCATTCACTGCCCAGTAATGTACAGTATTTGTTTCAAAAAGCTTCTGCTGATGAGGCAGAAGAGCCAGTTACTTTTTTTAAATATACCAATATTTACCGGTATTTGATTTAAGGCCTATAATGTACAGTACATGTTTCTAATGAGAGTTCTCCTGAAGAACCCATCCAGAGAAACTGACCTTGCTAGGTTTATCTACCTGGATTATTGAATGAATAATGAATTGAGCTTTATTTGTCATTATCTCGAGTACAACAAAATTGCAGAGCCTCTCAAGGTGCTTAAAAAGAAGCGTCAAAAGGAGATGCCGTGAGCCACTGCGTCTGTTCTTGCCGCCATGTTTTCAGTGAATGCGCCGAGGCTGGACAGCTATTCAGCATGGATCAGGATGTCTATTACAAGTTTAAACAAATGAATAAATAAAATAGCTTTTGTATTTGTGTACTAAAAAACTTTTTTCTCACACAAATGCCTATACAGTATTACCAAAGTCTGTGTGCCCGCTAATCTTCTTCCCCTCCTAAGTGCACGTTTGCCAATCACAACACATACCTCAACCTCTACTACGAACACCAACACTGACAAAAGTGCACCCTTTTGGTCTAAATACAGTTGTTTAAAACAGCTGTACTATATTTTGTCATTTCCTATCTGGCAACCCTGCAGAGTAGTCTTCACAAGGGTAACTTCTTTATTGAAGCTTTAAAGGCCCACTGACATCATCTTACAAATTTTCATGAAATGATAGAAGATAGATATATTTTATCATTCAACTATGTTCGTTTTTGCAAACAAAATGATAAAATAATGAAAATTCCTTCCAAACTGAGTCTAAAAACAGCTTTTCTCTCTGAAAATTCAGACTACAAGCGAATGCAACATTTGTGACGTAGGAAGCAGGACCTTCAGTCTTCGTCTGCCATTAACGCATATTCATTCTCAGCCAGATCGCCTTTTTTTTTGTTGTAAAACTTAAAAAATGCCGGTTCGGTGTGTCGCCTTTGGGTGTTCTAATATCATCAGTGAACAAGTGAGCCTTTTCACTTTCCCAAAAGATGTAAGACCTTCGTCAAAAATGGAATAAATAAAGCTGCCCCCCCTCGGACTGAGCTCCCTGCTTCCTGAACAGGTAAGAGTCAAATACATACGGGTGCAGACCTAAATTAGAACCTGCTGTTTCTGCTCATCTAACTTCCTGCTTCCAAAACTAAAGACAAATAGCTCAAATCTTAACTTAGATTGATAATTTTGTTGTTTTATTTCTTGTTCGCCATGAATATTTATATGGGGCGTTCTAAAGACGTTCTCCTTCCTACGTCACAAATGTTGCATTCGCTTGTAGTCGGAATTTTCAGAGAGAAAAGCATTTTTTAATTTTAGACTCGGTTTGGAAGGAATTTTCATTCATTTATCATTTTGTTTGCAAAAACGAACATAGTGGAATGATGAAATATATATCTTCTATCATTTCATGCAAATTTGTAAGATGTCGTTAGTGGACCTTTAAAACAACATATTATAACAGCTTTTGTGAGTTTTTGATTAAAATTGTTATCCTTCTAACACATTTCATGAATTATTGTTTGGGGGTAATTTAACTCAAATTGATAGCGTTTTTGTAAAAAATTACATTAGAAATCTGCAAATATTCCTCTTTTGTTTACAGCTCAGTTTAAGCTTTGGAAAATCTCTGCACAGCTTATTTGCATATAATCTTAGCCCCATCTTTTGCATCTTTTTAATTCTCCACTGCTTGATTTCCTCCTCAAAATGCATATAATTATGTTTACTCATAGGCCTGTCGCAATGAACAATAAATTAATTAATCGTATGATAAATTAAAATTATCGCCCTCATTTTAATTTATCGTCTTTATCGTTTCTTTGTGTCTGAGTCTCTGTCTTGTCGAAGCTCGAAAATACACGGTTGAAACCCGTGTCTTTGTGTAAAAAGTTTTTCTCTGCAAAAAGAAGCTGAGAACTTGTTTACTGATAAAAATAAATTAAAAGCTTTATGTGAAAAGTGCTATGCTAAAGAGCTCAATCCACACCAACAGTCTGCCATTTGAGAACTGAAGAGATAGCCCATGTCACGTCAAGGATCCTCCCTCCCATTTTGACATGCTTGCTCCCTTACTTGTGAACTCCTTCGGTTCAGTCTTATACTGCCATCTGGTGGTCGAATAACATGTAATTTGACCATAATTACTGATTGTCAAATTTCAATCAATATTATCGTTCATTGCAATCATTTCTGAGGCAATAATTCGCTCAGCAAAATTTGTTTTCGTGACAGGCCTATCGACTCGCGACCTTACAGCTTTTAGTCGCAGTTTGTTTTCTAAAGAGGGGCAAACAACTTTACCTTTTGTCTTTAAACCTGACGTCTCTTGTTTTATTGTTCTCCATCTGACTGTACATCTGGGGATTATTTTGCTGACTGTCGACTGTCTGACGTGTACTTGTCAATGTTCGAATGTACTGTAAACAAATGATTCGTAATTGTTTGCAACAAAACATGATTCTGACCACCACATGCATTTTTCAAATTATGTGGTGGTCTTTTGGTAGAGAAGGATGCATGTTTAGTTGTTTTTATCATAAGTGAAACTCGTACTGTATAAGTAATTTAAATAGTGTGTCTATGCTTTTCTCAGCTTTTTGGCTCTTTTAATATATGCACACGTGCAGTGACAAGCTTTTTTTGAAAGTAGCCAAAGTTGTTGCAAAAATCGACAAAGATCCAGTGAAAATTCTCAAGGTTCATCTTTCAAAAAACTGTAGGATATAAAAATATGCAATGATTTTCAAGTGAAGCTGTTAATTTGTTCAAGGTTCTTTATTGTCATTTGCATCACGTGGTACACAAGGGGAATGAAATTGTGTACTTAAGGTTCCTGTTACACACACAAATGGCAAATACAGTATATAAAGTATAAAAATAAACAGTATATAAGGATCTAAGATATACACTAAACACTGATGTAAAATAATGTGGTGTATTAACAGCAGCCTGAACATGAGCCTGTTGTGAGAAGATGGGTATGAATACAGCAGCTTAAAGGAAAGGGATCAGCAGCATGGATAATCAGCAGCACAGATAAGTCACAAATCACCAATTAAAGTGGAATTACTGATTTTTCTTTTTTCCTTACAGTGATTATCCAGAGTTCAATCTGGCATTAGTTCACCATTTAAAACACACAGTACAAATACATTAAACTCATTCATGCTTGTTTGTGTTCATTGTATTCTGACATCCTTTTACAAATAATTCTCATTCAATAAATTCAGTGATTGAACTGTTTTAATAATTAAACTCAATCACGAGCTGAAGAAGAAAAAAAAAGCACGATTTTTAAATCAACATAATTCATTGCTTTCTATATTACGTTCTGTTTAAAAAGACTGTAATCTGTGAATCTCTTGCCGTCTTTATTCCCTCCAGCTTGGGGTGCGGGCTTTTTCCACCTCATCATGCAGTATGAATCTTGCTTGTACTCCTGGAGCAATAGTCATTCCTGAGTGGTACTCATACACATCATAGCTTGAATAAAATCGTAACTCTGTATTGGGTTTGAATTTAGTAACCCACTGCCATTGCCACCATTCAAACTTGTTTGTGGCTTTATTTGCAGAGCTATAAAATCCAATCCATGAATTTTTGAACTCGGACCTCCAATCACTAAAAGAGTTATTCACATATATGCGAGCACAAGCCTTGCCATCCTTTGCAAAAAGCTGTAGGCTTGCATTGTTGCCTTCTATGCTGACTGGTGGGGGATTTTTAAACTCAGTGCCTCTGTTGAGCTCCTCTCCAATGTGTGGCCAGAAGCAACAAAGTATCTTCACTTCATGCAGCCGAGCCTGAAGGCCTTCATTCAGTGGAAATGACGTGTCAAAACTGCCCGAGGCTCTGTTTCCAATGGACTTGTAAGTCAGTGCTTCATTATCTGCATCATTCCTATAAAGCGCAACCATCACACCTTCTTCAATAAGAGCTGCAGGAACTTTGCTCCAAATAATTCTTGCTTTTCCACCTGAACCTGTCGTCACTTGAAGTTTCATTTTATAACGCTGATCCTGTAGGAGACTTGCAAAAATTCCAGAATAAGCATTTTGCCTATTCTCAGGAATTTTGACAACAACATCAGAATGTTTTTGCCTATTCTCAGGAATATTGACAACAACATCAGAATGTGTGTTCCTTCTTGTTGAAGACTGTCTCCTGTTGTGTTGGTTGGACAACTGCTTTTCCTGGATCACAATAAACAAGAATAGCCCAAGACAAGCAAGCTCTCCCCATGAGTTTCTAATGTATCTTAGCTGGGTGCTATCTGCGTTACTTCCAAAGCGATTTCTGAGATCCATCAAAGAGTTATCTTCCCCTCCAGAAAATTCTCTGATCTGCCTCACAAGGTTGGTATGGACTTGGTATGTATGTGCTGGATTGTATCTTGTCCCCTGATTATCAGATGTTTCAAAATGCTGCGTGATGTAGACCCTCTCTATTTGTAAAGCTTGCCGTCCCACATTCTGCTCTCTGACTCTAAATATGATCCGGTCAAGATTTCTTCCCTCATATCCATATCGTGGATGGACAACATAGGAAGGAAGTTCAGATGACATTTGTTCATTGAGATTACCAACAGTGTAGTATCGGTATCGTATATTTCCCTGAGGAAGTGGTTCTAACAGTCTTTCGTAGTTTCCATAGTGATGCGAGCCATAATCCCCTCGGTTTGGGTCAAAGGTTAGCCTTATGACGTTGTTGTTGTCTACGTCAACCGTGTTGGCAAACCAATACAGTAGCAAAAGGCTGTGTGAGGGTACCGACTCCCCAAATTTGAGTCTCTTTAGATCATCTATTTTGCTAAGCTTTTGTACAGCAGATGCAGATGTAAGAACGAGTAGCAGAGCTACACAACTCGCTATAGCCCCTGACTGCTTCATCCTGCAAGATTTAAGATAAAATATTGTTAATGCACATTAAATACAAAAATGTATATGCATACATGTAAAGTTTACTGTTTTATCAATCTAAAATTATTGTGAGAAGATATAAAATGTAGAAAACAGACTTTGCTTTTTACATTTCTCTCATTTGAGAGATGAATAAACATCAAAATCTTTTGGAAGGTATTAAAACTGAAATGCTTGGGTGATACAGGACAAAAGGAATATTTCCGTTTTAGTAAAACATGGCAAAATTAGGTGGTTTTATCCGATTTGTTTCTTTTAGCACTTACAACTTTTTTCACATTGCCAATTTAGGAAGGTTTAATGCATTCAACAGCAATGACGCAAACTAAACCTCTTTTTTCACATTAACATGGCAAATCTTTTTAATGCCACAACAAACGCTAATATCATTTTTAACTAGAGTTCTAACGTGTATTTATTAAAAATATGACAGACTACAGCCTGCCTCCCCTCCCATTCTGAACAGTGAAGATAAGCAATTTATCTTAAAAAGCAGATATATTTTCTGTTCAGGAAAAAAGGTTTAAGTTTCATCATCGTACTTGTGTATTGTTCACAAGGGGGAGTATCTCACTTATTTATAGAGTATAATAGTTTTTAAAAATCTTTGAGATTAAACAAAATCTACGTTCGAGGGATGGAAAAATCACTTGTTCTTTAAAATGGTGTCGTCAAGACTAATTTTAGATCATTATTGCATAAAATAAGATCTTACCTGTGTTACTGTGCTGCTGCTGACGATGCCTGTTTTGTTCTGTTCTGTTCTGTTCTGTCTGTCGGAACAACCAGAACAACCATGCTTCCTCTAGGTTTCAGTTTCCTGGGTAATGAAACCAGATCCAAGTGTTTCCTAAGTAATGAAACCACATCCAAGTGTTACATTCGAAGTATTATCAGGAAGTGTGTTGGTAGAGCTGTTTATTGGCAATGCATGTTTTTATTAGTTGTACTGTTGGAGCCACACCCACAGGTTTCTCTTCCTTAGATCTCTGAAATATTTAACTGTACATCAGTCATTTATGTTTATCATTAATGCAGATGTCCTATCTGTAGCTTTGCTGTAACTACATTCAGACTGAGCAACGACTTTATTATTGTGATTCTTGACATCGCAATTCAGTCTGTTCAGCTGCCTGTTGAGCTGCAACTCTACCAGCAACCAGCAGGAGGTGCTGTCACACAGGCTGTTGGCCTTATACCTGCAGGGTGTGTTTAAGTGCTTTGCTGCATTTATAGTTAAAAATAAAAAAGTTTTCTAGTTCTTGACACATGCACGGGACATTGGTTGGTTGTGAAGCTGCAGAGCTTATTTACAAAGTACTGAGAGTCTCGTGTTTACTGTATGTCTTCCGAACTGAGGAAGTACTTTTCGCTGTTCCCATGGAGTTGGACCCAAGTGACACCCTCCAGCACAGACACACAATGTTTCCATTACTTCAGAGGAGTCTGCTCTGACTGTTATTTTCTGGAACATACTCTTACCCAAGCTCCTAAATTAAATCTTCTCCTGAAATGTTTTTATTACAGTTTGGGAATTTTTAATTTGTTGTTGTTTTTCACACCAACAAAAGTAGAGTTTACTCATTTTTAGGTTATGTACACAAACACACTCTGAACTAAAATTACTCTTTAATTTTATTAAAACATCCTGGATAGACTCATTCTACAGCATCCTAACTAAGTATGTCTTTTCATGCACGGCAACCCATAAAATCTTGCGTTGTAATTGATAAAAAAAATATTAAGAGATGAATGAAAAGATACAACATAGACTTTTTCTGCAGCGAGGAAAAAGCAGTCCGCGACTGAGTCAGCCAATAGCTTAATGCGTCTTCTGTTATGTTTTTTTTTTTTAGTCGTTGAACAGCTGCAAAGAACTCTTGACAGGGAGGGGTCTGCCAACAGTATCTGCCTGCCAACACATGACACCATCTTGGCAAAGCATTATCCACAAACATCAGCCCCTGACACGGCTTTCTGTCATTACAGCCCAGACTCCTCACAATGGAGATCTTTTTGTCTTTACAGACGATGTCCTCCAGCAGAGCATTAATAAGAGTATATCAAGTAAAGCTGGACCAGACAAAAGATGACTCACCCTGCATGCACGCAGGGTTAGAGAGAAGCTCTAAGCTCTAAGAAGCAGCTCAAAGAAGGGAAAAAAATTATTATAGGTTTATTTTGCGTGTTTTAGGCTTGATGTCATGTTAAATCTTAATTTAATTTCTTGGGTCAAATGAAGTGCTTGGTGATTTTAAATTAATGCTATGGTAAAACCCAAGAAGATATGGTAAAACCCAAGAAGATGTGGAAAAGAGTGTTAAACGTTCAGAGTTGACAGCTGCACAAAGCTCACAATGTGTTGTCTTTCTAACAGCAGAAAACACCTCAATTAGCATCTGATTTTCTAATTAGTTTAATCTACCGGTAGGTTTTATGTTATATTTGAGTAATGTTTTCAAATGGGTACTTAGTTACTCTGGCTCATAAACCAGAATAGCTTGAGTGGCTTTTATAAGGCTTTAAAATCCTACAGGAAGTCCTGTGTTTGTACTGAAAAAAAACCAGTTCAAGTGTTTTTCAGTCCACTGAGCAGAAAAAACAATAATCTAAAACAGTCTTTGTGTGTCTGGATGCTTTTGTTTGATGTTGACTATGGATGAAAATGTAGAAGGTAAAAATGAATGGTTTCACAGGAGGGAGTCTTTAGGAAAATTGGTTTTCCACATTGTAAAACAAGTGTAGCAGGGGTTTATTTTCTCCATATTTAGTGAGACCTCTGTGTTTTATCAGCCTTATGTGGTCATTTATGTTTGTGTTGGGAGTTTTCTAAATGTACTTCATGTAACAAGCACCTTAATGACTGAGAGCTGTTTTTTGTGTGTGTTTTTTTACAGCTAAAACACACAAATCTTTAATTACTGTATACAGGTGTGTGTGTGGGTGTGTGTCGTAAAGTTGTACAAGTGAAACTGTAATTACACTTCCTAAGCTAAGGAAAACAGATGTTTTTTTTTTTTGTCTTTTAATTACCGTATACTGTACAAAAATGCATCAAAAGTAGGTAAAACGGATGAAACAGGAGGTTTCCTTAAAGCAAACTAATGCTGCAGACTAAAGTGAAACTTGGTACAGTTTTTAATTAGAAATTTTGCGCTTTTATTCCTGGATTTTTTTTTTTCACCCTTTTTCTGCTGTTATGTTTAAATGTTTACCAATAATAGCTTTATTAAATAATTTTTAATCTATTATATGTGTTATTTTGCATCATGCTACCAATAGTTTCTACAGCAGTCTAAGGATGTCCCGATCAGGTTTTTCTGACCCCGAGTCAGAGTCATTTAATTTGAGTATTGGCCGATATCGAGTCCCGATCCGATACTTCTAAAATACATTTTTAAAATGAAGGAAAAAAAAGAAACAGATCCAGATGTCCCTTAATTTTTATTTTATTTACCTTAACATTTAACTTCTGGACAGAAGACTAAAAGACTAAAAGACTTCTGGACAGAAGTCGAAACGTTTTCTGCAACAAATAAAGTCCAGTTGATCCTGTATTGAACGCCTTTTTTGATTTTAACATTTAACAGAGTACTTCTGTGAGGTAGATTGAACAATCAAGTAATAAGATTTTTTTTAATTCTTCTCATTGAAGTTTAGTGCAACAGTATGAAATAAAAATGTCTAATTTAAAATAAGCAGCTCAACTTAAAATACTCAGCAGGCATGTAAACAAATAAACTCTGTGTATTGTGTCGGGTGTTTGTTTTTGAGGTGCCTTATCAGGTTTGTTGTGTTAAATGCAGCCTTTTCCTTACCTCCTCTTGAAATACGAACTTTACATATCTCACAGTTTGCAAACGCAATATCTTTGTCATCCACTTTAAAATATATCCACACGACAGACATGCCTGCCTCCACTTCAAGCTAATGCCGTGTTCTGCTTCTTTTTTATGGCAGTCACTGCTTTACGGCAGGCACTGCTGCAAAAATATTGTGCATGTGTTGTTTTGAGACGATTTGACTCTGTAACACAACATACTAACAGTTAATATAATATTCCCGTTTGTGTTTAGAATAAATATACACATATATATTTGATCCCTGATCCGTGTGTAACGACCGATTCAAATCAAGTCTGAAACCACATGATCGGGACCGATTTCCGATCATGTGATCGGCTCGGGACATCCCTACTAGGGATGCACCGATCCACATTTCTCACTTCCGATCCGATACAGATACATAACAACTGAGTATCGACCGATACCGATACTTTTCCGATCCGATATCGGTGTTCAAGCATAGGAGGCTGTAATAATTAAGTTCTTGAAGGGAGAGCACGTATGTTGCACAAAACTCGGACTTGTGTGAGGTAAACCCAAAGAAGACACTCTGAGCCTCACTACAGTAATTCACAAACAAATGGCATACAAGAAGAGGCAGGTCTCTTCCACAGACGTCCTTCTGACTCATGGTGCAAGGAACACTAGTCTAAAATACTGCTAAGCATTATGGGAAATCATCACATTCTACTCCCCATTTTCTAGTCTTATTTTTAATTCTGGCACTATATGAGTTGTAATTCTTGTTGAATTTTATCAACAGATACAGATTTAATCTATAATTGAACACTAATATACCGCTAAGTAACAATGTTAAGACAGAAGTCACAGAGTATGGTGAAATATATGTGCTCTCTGACATCTAGAAAGTATCGGAAATATCGGCAGGTTGGTTCCGATACCCGATACTTACATTCTGCTGGTATCGGATACCGATACCGATATTGGATCGGATCTGCCCCATCCCTAATCCCTACAGCAGTCCCTCGTTTATAGCTGGGGATCCGTATCCTTAAGACCCGTGATAAGTGAAAAACCGCGAAGTAGGAAAAGTAGTACAAGTAGTAAGTAACCCTTCCCACACTCTTGCAATATTCTAAAAAAAAATGTTTCTAAACTCTAAAGCATATGTGTCAAACTCAAGGCCCGGGGGCCAAATGTGGCCCCCACTGACATTGTATCTGGCCCCCAAGATGTCATTTTAAATATAAAATACTTTAATCACTTAAAATTTTTTCAGTAATCTTTGATTATGATGTCATTGGTACAACAAGCTCCTCCCTGGGCTGCCACCTTACCGTGGTGGAGGGGTTTGAGCGTCCCAGTGATCCTAGGAGCTATGCTGTCAGGGGCTTCATGCTCCTAGAAGGGTCACCCAAGACAGACAGGTCCTAGGTGAGGGACCAGACAAAGTGCAGCCCCAACACCCCTTATGATGAGTACAGTTAATGGATACAATGTTCTCTTGCCCGGACGCGGGTCACCGGGGCCCCACTCTGGAGCCAGGCCCGGAGGTGGGACACATTGGAGAGCGCCTGGTGGCCGGGCTTTTACCCATGGAGCTCGGCCGGGCACAGCCCGAAGAGGAGACGTGGGTCCCCCTTCCCATGGGCTCACCACGTCTCATCTGATCTGCGGCCGCATGTCCTGGACACTCGGGTGAAGAGAGGGGCGGAGCTGTCCACTGACCACTACCTGGTGGTGAGTTGGCTCCGATGGTGGGGGAGGATGCCGGTCAGACCTGGCAGACCCAAACGTATTGTGAGGGTCTGCTGGGAACGTCTGGCAGAGTCTCCCGTAAGACGGAGCTTTAACTCCCACCTCCGGGAGAGCTTTGAACACGTTCCGAGGGAGGCGGGGGACATTGAGTCCGAGTGGGCCATGTTCCGCGCCTCTATTGTCGAGGTAGCTTATCAGAGTTGTGGCCGCAAGGTTGTTGGTGCCTGTCGTGGTGGCAACCCTCGAACCCGGTGGTGGACACCGGCGGTGAGGGATGCTGTCATGCTGAAGAAGGAGTCCTATTGGGCCTTTTTGGCCTGTGGGACCCCGGAAGCAGCAGATAGGTACCGACAGTCCAAGCGGCATGCGGCTCGGGTGGTTGCTGAGGCAAAAACTCGGGCGTGGGAGGAGTTCGGAGAGGCCATGGAGAATGACTTCCGTACGGCTTCGAGGCGATTCTGGTCCACCATCCGGCGTCTCAGGGGGGGAAAGCGGTACGCGACCAACACCATTTATGGTGGGGATGGCGTGCTGTTGACCTCAACTCGGGATGTTGTGAGTCGGTGGGCGGAGTACTTCGAAGACCTCCTCAATCCTACTGGCACGTCTTCCACTGAGGAAGCGGAGCCTGGGGACTTTGGGTCGGGCTCTCCAATCTCTGGAGCTGAGGTCACCGAGGTGGTTAAAAAGCTCCGCGGTGGCAGGGCTCCAGGGGTGGATGAGATTCGCCCTGAGTTCCTTAGGGCTCTGGATGTTGTGGGGTTGTGTTGGCTTACGCGACTCTGCAATATCGCGTGGACATCGGGGGCAGTTCCCTTGGATTGGCAGACTGGGGTGGTGGTTCCCCTATTCAAAAAGGGGGACCGTAGGGTGTGTTCCAACTATAGGGGGATCACACTCTTAAGCCTCCCTGGTAAGGTCTATTCAGGGGTTCTGGAGAGGAGGGTCCGTCGGATAGTCGAACCTCGGATTCAGGAGGAGCAGTGTGGTTTTCGTGCTGGTCGTGGAACACTGGACCAGCTCTACACCCTCAGCAGGGTCCTGGAGGGCGCGTGGGAGTTTGCCCAACCAGTTTACATGTGCTTTGTGGACTTGGAAAAGGCATTCGACCGCGTCCCTCGGGGGGTTCTGTGGGGGGTACTCCGGGAGTATGGGGTACCAGGCCCATTGATATGGGCTGTTAGGTCCCTGTACGACCGGTGTCAGAGCTTGGTCCGCATTGCCGGCAGTAAGTCAGGCTCGTTTCCAGTGAGAGTTGGACTCCGCCAAGGTTGCCCTTTGTCACCGATTCTGTTCATAACTTTTATGGACAGAATTTCTAGGTGCAGCCAAGGTGTTGAGAGGATCCGTTTTGGTGGCCTTAGAATCGCTTCTCTGTTTTTTGCAGATGATGTGGTCCTATTGGCTTCATCAGATCGTGATCTACAGCTTTCGCTGGAGCGGTTTGCAGCCGAGTGTGATGCGGCCGGGATGAGGATCAGTTCCTCCAAATCCGAGGCCATGGTCTTGAGCCGGAAAAGGGTAGCATGCCCTCTCCGGGTCGGGGATGAGGTCCTGCCCCAAGTGGAGGAGTTTAAGTATCTCGGGGTCTTGTTCACGAATGAGGGAAAACTGGAGCGTGAGATCGATAGGCGGATAGGTGCAGCATCCGCAGTGAAGCGGGCGCTGTACCGGTCTGTCGTGGTGAAGAGAGAGCTGAGTCGAAAGGCAAAGCTCTCAATTTACCGATCGATCTACGTTCCCACCCTCATCTATGGTCATGAGCTTTGGGTTGTGACCGAAAGAACGAGATCTCGGATACAAGCGGCTGAAATGAGTTTTCTCCGCAGGGTGTCTGGACTCTCCCTTAGAGATAGGGTGAGAAGCTCAGTCATCCGGGAGGGACTCGGAGTAGAGCCGCTGCTTCTCCACATCGAGAGGAGCCAGTTGAGGTGGCTCGGGCATCTGGTTAGGATGCCTCCTGGACGCCTCCCTGGTGAGGTGTTCCGGGCATGTCCCACCGGGAGGAGACCCAGAGGAAGACCCAGGACACGCTGGAGGGACTATGTTTCTCGGCTGGCCTGGGAACGCCTTGGGATTCCCCCAGAGGAGCTGCTCCATGTGGCTGGGGAGAGGGAAGTCTGGGCCTCCCTACTTAGGCTGCTACCCCCGCGACCCGACCCCGGATAAGCGGACGAAAATGGATGGATGGGTATGTTATCCCAGGTATGTGTGGGTGTTATCTCAGCTTCCAATTTACATAGGTTGGTGCGTGGCATGTCAGCCTGTTTATAACTTCACTGTCATACAGGCTGCTCCTTTGAATTGAAAAAGCTAGAGGGTGAAACGTTTTCTGTAACAAATAAAGTCCAGTTGTTTTTGTATTGAACGCTTGTTCTGATTTAATCAAGACGAGAGTAAGAGTGATGGACATGTGAGACGAAAGTATACTCCCTACTGTTCAGGTGACGACATTGCCATGTATCGCAAAGTCCGTAATCACTCATGTACTGTTTAACTATATTTATGGATTGCCAACTGCGCTGAGTTCCTGCTCTATTACATCTGTCTAATTCTTCATTTAGACCAAAGTTGAGGTCAACTCCAAGTATAAGTGAGCAATCCAAGTGATCAGAGAGTGCTGAGAAAAAAAACCCATGAAAAAAGAGGTGTCATCAACATTTGGGCCATATATGCTGACAATACACAACTTGTAGTTATTTATACAAAGTTATATTATTAAATACCTACCCTCTGGGTCTGTAACTGTGTCTAGTACTGTAAAATTTACATTTTTGTGTACTAATATTGCCACTCCCCTTTGTCTTGAGTTATACCAAGCACAAAACACATTAGGAAACTCAGGTGATTTAAGGTAATCTGCAGTTGTCATAGATTTATGAATCTCTTGAAAAAAGACATCTGCCTGTAGTCCTTTAAGCTGGTTAAACATTCCTAATCTTTTTTGTTGAGTACTGGTTCCATTGACATTCCAAGTCACAAACCTTACTGTGCTCACAGTTGTGCGTGAGTAGCTAAAGTTGACCAGCGAATGTCACCATAGATACAAAAAGATACAAATAAAATCAGAATTATTGCTTGAGCTTACCTCTTTAGATGTTTAGAAACAGTGATGTTTGAAGTGGAAAGATACAAGAAAACTGAGTAAATGCTAGATGTGAGAGAAGTGAAAAGATATAAAGGTCTCTTATGAAGTGTGCGTGTGTTTTGGTGTGCTTGTGTGTAAATGTTTTGTTGGACGGTAAAGAAGAAAAAAGAATAATGAAGTGATGTGGTAACAGACAAATGTAAA
>JBBPBX010013116.1:6893-22063 GCA_038048925.1 Garcialebias charrua | reverse complement strand
ATGTATATGTATGTATGTATATATTTATGTATATATATATATATATATTTATAGAAATCTACTGCAAAGCCATGAATATTCTAAGTCTTTTATACATATGTATTTTGTTGCTGTGTTCTGTCATGTTCTTTGCAGGTTTACAGACAGCGGTCGGGTGTATTTGCCTTGTGCTTTCTTTGTGTATATTTATTATATTTTGTAGTCTTACTTTCAGTCTTTCCTTTCTTTCTACCCTATCAAAAAAAAATCATAATGGTGTGAAGAGGATGGCTGTAAGGTGAGAAGGGAGGCCATCTATAAAAGGAAATAATAATAATAATAAAAATAAAACAGCAGTTTCCCAACAGGTACTGTCTGTAAAATCTGCATGATAAACTCGAACGAGTCTTTCAAGCGCTACCGTATTAAACTTTTACTCCAAACAACTTCTTGCCACAAAGAGAAAATCTTACTATAGTTCCTATACTATAAATGCCTCTTGAATTAAGTGCAGCAATAAATGTCCTCTTTTCACAACGAATCGGCTAAATAATGCCTTGGATGCATTTATCAGCTTCAGAATTCATACATACCATACCATTTTATTTATAAAGCACTTTAAACAGGAACAAGTCCACACCAAAGTGCTGGACAAACAAACACGCAACAGGCAACACAGACAATGAAGTACAACACGAAAAACATAAAAACATTGCAGATCATAAATCAAACGATCCAAATTCAGAAATGTATACACTGTTTTATTCACTTAGATGTATGAAGTATCAAGTTTTAATGATAGTGTCTGTAAATATACCAACAACAAGTTTGACTCTGTGACTTTTATGCAAATGTGAAAAGTAAAATGTCCATTTATGTAAGTGCTTCAAGAAGCTTGCGATGTGCCAACACATTTCTCTGGAATTTCACTGAACATTTCAGATTACAATCAAAGTTTCTAAAAGAAATAAAAAATAAAAATTCCCAAACGTATGGGCTAATAACTTGTGAGCGTCAGTGTTGTAATATTGCAAAATGAAAAACAACATTTTTTTTGTTATCTTACTGTAAAGACAAAAAAAGGAAACTGATTACAGTAAATGTAAAAGTTTAAATTCACCCTCAAGCTGACAGACGGTAAACCTGCAACCAAAACAGGTTCTGCTCTGTGGCAGGAGACAATGGAGAAGTATGTTATAAATTAGGTGTTCACCCCATTTGAGTAATGAGTCCTGTGATTCTTTGAAGTAGGGCTGGGCGATATGGAAAAAATCATATATCACGATATGGACTTTTTTATATCACGATAACGATATATATCACGATATATACAACACGATGTGTGTGTGTGTGTACAGGAAAAATTTGGACCAAAGTTTTTTTATTTTATTATTTTACTACAGATAGTTACAATTATAAGAATGTGAACAAAAAGAACAAGGAAATTTGGACCAAAGTAGAAACTAGATCTACCTAAGATCTACCTTAATTCAAGGAGTACGATTATGGAATGACTTAATGCCAAATGACAAATGTTAAGGAAGCCAAATCATTCCTTGTATTTAAGAAACTGGTAAAAAATGAATTGCTAAAAAAAATAAATGAATCTAATTTAATGTGTGATATATGTGAATTGAAAATTGACTGAGTTATTTACTTATTTTGTTATTATAGAAAATATTGTTTGAACTGTTATTAGATGAATAAGGAGCAGATTTAATAAGATTTATTCTTCATCTGCTACCTTTCATTTTATTTTTTATTTTTCTATTATGAATACGTTAATTGTTGTATTTCATATTATAAAATGAATAAACTAACAAACAAACAACTCCTTTTCTACTTTGGTCCAAATTTTTCCTGCAGGTGGCGGTAAAACAACAGCTGCTAATGAAACTCACGAAGAAGAAATCCGCTCTGAAGTTTGAGTAAACAAAGCAAGAAACAGAAAAGAGAAAACGTTGCGTTTGATTGCGGTTCTGTTGTGTCTCTGGTCTGTTTTGTATTGGTTAACTGGACCCGAGTTCGGACTCGGTTGGACTCTGGGTTCATGTCTGGACCCATTTTGTCTCCGAGTTTCAGCGGAGCGAAATAATGGAAGCTAACAAGGTGAGCTTCCCCCTCTTTTTGGTAAAAGTTATTCTTCTTGGGCTGCCTGTGCAGCTGTTTTCTCCTTGTTGAGATCTATGGTTGAGACACCGGCTTCATGCGCCTGCGTCTCTGTTGCTCTCGAGTTTAACAACGTAAAGCATGTGTCGCAAACCCGCGCGTGCGTCAAACATAAAGCCGCGCCGTCATCTCGCAAAACCACAATATGAAGCTTCTTTGCGACAGTTATTTTTTTATTCTTATTTATCACGATAGAGACGATAGAAGGAAAGTAGCACGATAGACACGTTTCTATCGTCCCCACGATATATATCGTCATATCGCACAGCCCTACTTTGAAGTACCGATAACACTTAACATCGGGAAAAAATTGAGTCAGATCCAACAAACAAGTATCATATGCATCTGACAGGATCAAGTAACTTCTTCCTGTTAAATTCCTTGTTTGAAGCCACAGGTAATTTGATCTGTTTTTCTTATCAAGATCAATCTCAGACACAACGTATTCTTAAAATGTGTTTGTCTTGGGTAAAATTTGACTTTAATTCTAAATACAGTCACGATTTCCGGCTTTTAATACATTTACCCGGTGCAAAGAGCTGAAGTACTTGAGTACACAATTTTGTTCCACCTCATGTACCACATGCGATGCAAATGACAATAATATCAACAATATGACACCAATCAACAATATGACAGCAATATCAACTACCTCATACATATACTGTGTACATAAACTTCATATGCTGCTTTGTCACTCTATTACAAATGTCAATGCCAGAACTTTCATTTTATTTTATAGATATACTTTTTACACTTTTATACTACTATGCAAAAAACTCAGGACAGTATTACACTTTTGTTATTTCATTTTATGCTTATGTTTATTAAATGTTTAGTGTTTTAGTGTTGGTGTAACTTTTCATACTTTCATACTACTACTATGCAAAAACTACTATGCAAAAACTCAGGACAGTATTACACTTTTATTATTTCATTTTATGCTTATGTTTATTAAATGTTTTAGTGTTTTAGTGTTTAAATGTTTACTGTTGCACCGAGGGACAGAGAGAAATGCAATTTCAATCCTGTGTATGTCCTGTACATATTGCAGTTTTGACAATAAAGTTGACTTTGACTAAAGTCACCTTGAACCCTGAAGCTTTTTTTTTCTTTTCAACATGTTGTCCATCACTTTAGTCTTTGGGAGAGAAAAAAACTGTGAGATTCATGAAACCAACCAACCATCCATCCAACCATCCATCCATCCATCCATCCATTATCTTTACCCGCTTCTTCCTTTTCGGATCGCGGGGGTCACTGGTGCTCATTTCCAGTCATCACTGTGCGACAAGCAGGGGACACACTGGGCAGGTCTCCAGTCCATCACAGGGACACAGACAAATGAGACAATCAACCATTCACTCTCTCACTCTCACAGATAATTTAGAGTTACCAATCAGCCTAACATGCATGTTTTTGGTCTGTGGGAGGAAACCGGAGTACCTGGAGAAAACCCACGCATGCACGGAGAGAACATGCAAACTCCACCCAGAAAGCCTTCAGAAAGCCTTCCATACATCTCCTCCTACATGTCTCTGCGTGAGTGCAGTGACAGCGTGCGCTCTCAGGACATGATTACCTGCAGTGTTCCGTCAGTGAGGACTGAACTTGGCAAAAGGGCCTTCTCCTACTCTGCTCCTGCTTCCTGGAATATCTTACAAAAAGATCTGAAGCTCTCGACCATGTCCTCTCTAAATGGCTTTAAGAATCTGTTGGACTCCTGGCAAGAACCAATGCAGACATGTTCCTTAAAAATTTTTTTTTTTTTTTTTTAAATCTGTATGCCTCTCTTATGATTGTCTATTGTTGTCGTTGTTGTCATCATTCTTTGTTGAAACCAGGACTCTCTTGTAAATGAGTCCTCGAGGTTCAGTGGGATTAACCTGCCTAAATAAAGGTTGAATGAAAAGGTCCATGGCTCGGATTTGAACCGAGTGACCTGCTTGCTGAGAGGCGGCAGCTCTACCAACTGAGCCACCGTGATAGGTTCTTGTAACCCTAAACAAACAAACAAACAAACAAGTCTACGAACGTGAACATGACATCACTTCCCAGTCTGCAAAGTTTCCTGTGCAATTTAATGTATGATACAGAGACAGTCCTGTATGAGGAAGTTGTTTTCTACTTAAAAAAGTAAAGGAGAAAAAAAATCAGAAACTAGGTCAAATACAGCTCATGTACAACAGAGGAATGATTTAGTGCATGATTCAGTTTGGAATAAGTCAAAGCCGTTGGACAGATGTCCTCTCTTTAGTATATAGAAGAGTTCAAGTCTTACTTAATGACTGCAAGGTGTCTGGGTCATGTGACCACAAATCCAACCCAAATCAGCAACCTTTTACTAACGAGGGAAATTATGAAATAATTGTATTTATATGCTGCGCTTTGTTAATGACAAATGTGGCTCTGAGTATTATGGCTTGACTTTTTATTGTCTGTCCAAACAGGTCTCACTTGTAAATGAGTCTTCGAGGCTCAATGCAACTTATCTGTTTAAATAAAGGTTGAATGAATGAATGAAAAATATCCTCTTTGTTCTGATCTGTAACAGAATACTGATGCCAAGGTTTCTCAGTTAGTATAAATGCAATTCTAAAAACTTAAAGTGTTCATCTATTGTTGTACGTTTGTACATGGCAGTGTCAATTTATTCTGACATAGTAAAGGGGTATTCATCCAGTATGAGGTATTTCTAGGCCTGTAACAATAAACAATATATCAATTAATGGCATGATAAATAAAAATTATCAACCTCATTTTCATTTATCGGCTTTATCATTTCTTAGTATCTCTTTTTACTGAAGACACTGGATGACAAAAAGCTTAACTCCAGTGCTCTTCACTGACCCCATCCTTTCTCTTTAGAATCTGTTTTAACCGTCCAAAACTGCGTTTTTGGATTGTTAAAAGAAGCTAAGCTATAAGCTAAGCTAACAGGCCAACCTCAGGGAAAAAAAAAACCTCTGTCTTGTCGAAGCTCCAAAAATCACGGTTGAAACCTGTGCTTCGTGTAAAAAGTTTATTTTCTTTTTCTGCAAAAAGAAATTGAAAACTTGTTTACTGATTTATTTTTAATTTTTATTAAAAGCTTTGTGTGACAAATGCTATGCTAAAGAGTTCAAACCACATCAAGCATCCACCATTTTGAGAACCCAAAAACAGGAACGAGAGACAGCCCATGTCACGTCAAGGGGCCTCCCTCCCATTTTTCTTAAAGAGACACGCTGCTCGCTCCCTCACTATCCATCCTTCAGTTTAAACAGTCTTATACTGCCATCCAGTGGTCAAAAAGGTACTACACACAAAAGTAACCAACATTTCTTCTTAAATTTGACAATAATTACCAATTACTGTCAAATTTCACACAATATTATCGTTTATCGCAATATTTTCTGAGACAATTAATCGCCCAGCAAAATTTGTTATTGGGACAGGCCTAGGTATTTCCAACAATTTTAAACTGGGATTCCAGGATCTAGGGGTTAACAATGTTACAAAACTTGACATTTTATGAGACTAAATGTATTTTGCACTTTATTATTACAAGAAGACATAAGTATTTAAACATTTGTAATTTGAGAAAATTAGCAGATAAATTATAACCAACCATAATGTGCTACACTTTTTTCTATTATGACTGGGCAATACATAAACTATTTTAGGTGTAATATTATAATGTAAAAATCTATAAGTAAAGTTAAAATCAAGTACTGATGCACTGCAAAACTTCCCCAACAAAGTTGTTCAGTTTGACATTTTTACATATATTGTAAAAGTCAGTCATATTAAATTTAAACTTTAAGAATTGCTGAAGCAGGTCTATTCATAAAACCAGTGTACAAAAAAACACAGTTTCAAGACATTTAAAATAAATAAACTCAACAACTGAAACTTTTTTGTGTAGAAAAATGTCTAAAAAGTTACACTTTGAATTGAATTCAGTTTTGTCCAAACATCCATGTTTTAAAGCCCTATTTTCAAGTTTTGTGGATAGAATTAGACGGCAATGCTACTAAATTATGCACATTTCAATCAACAGTAGATAGCTGCCATTAAACTGACTGAGTTTCTCTGAATTCCCCCGTGTGGTGTACATCGCATACACCCCCGCACACGAACACAACCCACTATCTTCTGTATCAAAACAGCCACTGAAACCTGCACTTCCCCCTGCAGCCTCTAAAGCGAGCCATTCTGCTTGATAAGGAAAAAGAATTACTCCCGAGGCAACCGCTACAAGGAAGCAAGCGAGTAGCGTGGGCTGTTGTGCAGATGGGTCTGAGGTGGAAAAAACGTGAGAGGAGAACAGTGTGGATTTGTCACTCATCTGCGAGGGTGGGGTCAAGGTGGGGTTGTGGGTGGGATCATGATGAGGGGGTTTTCCTCTGATTATTCACAAAGAATTATCAATACAAGTTTTTTTTTTTCTGTACTTGATTGGGCTCACTTCCAAAACGAAATTACAAGAAATAAGACTTTCCTTACGAGAACTGCTTGTCAATGAATGTGTAATGTGTGGGCAGCGTGACACTTCAGTCTGTGAGCTCTGGAACAAACATAAACCAAAGTTTGGCCGACGTCTTGCTCAACAGCACACCTGGTTGGAGAAACAAAACACATGACAGGGCTCAAACACGCCAGTGCTGACCGCTGCTTACAGGAACACAACGCTTCGAGTTTGGTTCATGAAGCGCGGGGGCAACATCTCTGCAATACAGACTTTTGTCCATTACTTTTGTGTGATCTGGGGAATCCCCTTCATTTTTTGCTCCTAATGAAAGCCACCCCTATTTGTTTGCTGCAACTGGTTTCTGGGTCCCGGAGGGGTCAACGGCAATCCTCTCTCAGACATAACAGAGAGCAAATATGTTTGAAAAAAAAAAAAAAGCAGTTTGATGTTTGAAAGATCACAGAGAAGTGGAGCACCCCAGATCTTCTTTTTGTAATATAGGGTCCTAGAAAATGTTCTCTGAACTTGTGAACAATAGTACCAGCACCCCCCTAACTCCCCTCTCATCCTCCTCCCCAAACACCATTACACTGCACAGTCCCTGAGCACACTTCCTGCGCTCTTTAATCCAAACACGCCACCATAATCCATGGCTATCGCCAAACTCATCTACCAGCCGAGGAAGAGGCAGAAGCTAAACAAACGACCGGAGACAAAAGGGCCACTTTCACCTTGATCAACCAGGCAGGCTGGCAGACTCCTCTGGGGGGGGAGGAGAGAAAAGAAAGGCTGAGATTTAAGGTCAAAGACATAAAAGGTGTCCACAGCAGACAGATGTTGAAGACTACACCTGAGACAGAGATATGGGATCAAAGAGCAAAAACGAGTCTTAGATCAGAGAAACAACAGAGAGGAACAAGAGAAGAGAAAACGGCTGGAAGGACAGATTTCTGTCCCCACTAAAGAGTCAAGCAAGCTTTAGATATGATGAAACAAGTTAAATATTGTAAAAAAAAAAAAAGTTTAACAGCAGCTATAGTTTAGAGTCTGACGAGTGCAAGAGGAAAGCGAACGAATGGGACTGTACCTGAACATCAAAAAAACTAAAGTTATGACCACTGCAGGCAATGGTGCAGTGAACATGCAAATCAACAACACGGTAATCGAGTCTGTACAAGATTTCATTTTCCTTGGAGCAAAAATCGACCGCAGTGGGGCATCGGCGCCCGAGATCAAGAGGCGAATCACACTCAGCAGGACTGCAATGCAGGGAATGGAAAAGATCTGGAAGAGCAAGGATATTAGCATTGCAACAAAAGTCAGATTGGTCAACGCAATTGTCTTCCCTATAATGATGTATGGTTGCGAAAGTTGGACGCTTAGAAAAGAAGAGAAAAGAAAAGTCGAAGCATTCGAACTTTGGTGTTGGAGGAGAATGCTAAGAATACCTTGGACTGCCATGATGAAGAACAAGGCAGTTTTGGACCGCGTCAAACCGAAAATGTCATTATTGGGCAAAATCACCAAACAGCAGCTCTCATATTTTGGCCATGTGATGCGCGCTGATTCTTTAGAAACGTCAGTGATGCTGGGAAAAGTCAGTGGGAAAAGAAGACAAGGCCGCCAAAGAACAAGATGGCTCGACACTATCATGACAACAATGACTATGCCAATTGCGGAATTGAAAGAATTGGTGAAAGACAGGAAGGCGTGGAGTATGAAGATTCATAAAATGACCGAAAGTCGAATACGACTGATCGGATAATCATCATCATAGTTTAGAGTCAGGTGTTGATGAATGTCATTCTGTTTGAAGCTTAAATCAAACAATTTTTATTACTGATTGGGAAATTCCACAAAGTAACATACAAATAAAATATATATTTGTGTGCATTTGTAACACACAGTGACGGACATTGTAGCTTTAATAAGTGCTACAAATTACACAACATTTTCTTTAGTTTGGCTCTCTGGTACAACTTTGTTTATTAGCTGTACGTCACTTGAACTTGTTCAAAGTTTCAAGACCTACTGACAAAAAAACAAACCAAAAAAACAACAACATAGATTGTAGTGTGTGTCTAACCTTCTGGACTGTTTAGTATTGCCAGTCTAAATTTATACAGAGTTTACATTCTGTCACAAACAGCAGCCAACATTTGTGAAGTTTTTTTTTGTTGTTGTTGCAATGCAGACTTGATTATAACTGCTGACTAGCGTTTATAAAAGCCAGTCAGAGGAGCGTTTCGAAAACAGTTGATGTTAAACGCATAAAAAAAAGAGTGGGTAGCAGTAATAATGAAAACAAATTAAATAAGGAAATACTAAAAACTTGAACTGCTTATTGGTTCTCCACTGGAAAAGGCAGATTAGTCACTGTATTGGCTCTATTTTCAAGCATTCAGACAACAAAATCTTAACTAATGTAGTAAGGGACCAGAATGTTCAATCCCCTGACACAACAGTTATTTTAGATCATGATTATAAGACTTGATTCTGGACAAACAATGCAGAGCCACCACAAACAAAAAAAAAAAAGAGATAAATCCCATAACTTGGGTGGAAAACAGATCCTGCAGCCACTCCATTGTTCAAGCTGTATATCCTGCATGCTTTTATAAATTTGGAATTAAATTTAAATTTGCATGTTACCAGCATCTACTTTCATAGTGAAAGAAAAATACACTACTATTTTTTAACAAATGCATTTGTTGTTGTTGTACAATATAAGATTTTCCTTCTTGTTAATGAAAGTGAATGTGAGATATAAACAAAAAGGAATGTTGGACAGACAGGTGGGCAGACAGAAGACGGGTGGTGTTAATGGTTGTCGCCACTGTGCAGGTGAGTCTCCTGCGGGTCTTCTGTCCCAACACTATTGTGTCTTTATCTCCCCCCCTGCAGACAGCATGTGTTTAGACTGCTGCTTGCCCTCTCCCAATAATTCTCCTCTCATCTTTTCTTTCATCATCAACGCTCCTTCACCACAGCTGCAACTAAACTAGATTTAATACCCCAGCTTTAGCTTTATGGTATAATGTACTGCAGCGCGTAGAGCTAAAGTATCAAGAAGTTCATACTAAACCAGTAAATGTTTGGTTACTTTCACAAGATTTAAATTTCCAGACCAACTTCACCTAAAGTGAAAACTAGAATCGTCATCATTGTTTTCTTTAATAAAAATTTTTTTTTTTTAAATTAAAAAAACTCAAAAGATTTCTAAACGTTAAAAGCGTGTTTTAAGGATTTGAAAATATGAGACTCTTAAAAAAAAGGTACATTTTTAGTATTTATGTTCAGACTTTTATATAAGCTTGTATATTAAACAATACAACAATTCTATTAAACAATTTTGTGATATTTCTTAATTATTTTTAACAGTTTTGTTTGGACTAAACTTTACCTTTTGTTGTTGGTGCACTCCTCCTATTTATCCATATTTTAACCATTTTTAAAAACTGCCTTAATTTTCTCTCAACTGCTTCTCTGTAGTTTGTACTTTCAGAGAAATATAATCTCAGAAATACATCTGGAAAGAATAAATGGGTATGTAGCGTTATTACAATAAAACTGATACGTTACTGTATTTTACTTGTAGAGAACATGACCACATGAATAATTAAAAAAATTTTTTTTTAAACTACCAAATTTTATTTTAGTATTTAGCCGTCAGATGATTGTAATGTTTGGTGTGGTAGACTTGTGAAATTGTTTTTTTTTTTTTTTTGGAAACATTATCCTACTCTTACGAGCAATATTTCATTTTAAAACTATCAGATAAGAACAAATCACTGAATATGTTTTCCATTATTCACAAAAGTGAAACTTCAGTGTTTCTATTGAATATCTGAGCCTGCTTGTTGGCTTACCATCACTCAGTAGAGCATCTGGGTACATCTCTTTCAGCAGGTCTCCAAGTGTGTGTGTGTTGCCTTCAGGTGAAACTGGACGAAACAGTTTCTGGATGAATGGCCTATCGCTCAAGGCCTGTAATTAGAGCACAGCAAAGTAACAAGAAATGTAGTAGCAATAAATGTTTAAATGAGCATGAAGATTTAAATGTAACACAAATATGAACTCTTTAGGTCTCAAAAACAAAGTTTTATAAGCCAACTTGGTAAAATATCAGAAATTAGGTGATGCTTGTACAGTCTGCATACCATAATATTCGGACTATTGAGCGCACCTGAATACAGCATAAGCGCCGCTCACTAAATTTAAAAAGGGGGAAAAATTATTAGGGATGCACAATATTATCAGCATGGTATCGGTATCGGACGATATTAGCAATAAAGTTAAATATCGGACATCGGCCAGTCCATCAAAATAACTTACCGATATAAAGGTGCTGTTTTATTTTTAATATATGTTATGTTTCAGCCCCCTTTTTGGCATCTGCATTTGTAGCAGGCCAAATTGACAAAGACCATACAGAATAATGTAATTTAATTCCACAGCAGAGAAAACTATGTAGTCTCTGTAAGTACTGGTAGGTCTAGGAAAAAATATCAGTATTGATATCGGTTATCGGCCAAATCAGCATATCGGATATCGGCCAAAAATCCAACATTGTGCCTCCCTAAAAATTATACATTTATAGGCTGCACTTGCCTATAAGCTGCAGGTGTCCACGTTGTAACATAAGATATTTACACAAAGATTTTTTTAAAAGTTTTATTTAAATATTTACCGGTAACATACACAAATGATACAAATGACATAAATGAAACCAAGTTTCATTGGTCCACTGTGATCTGTTTGGTAATTTCATTGGTCAGGTTTTTTTTTTTCTTCTTCTTCTTCTTTTTAGCCTTTATGTATTTATACAGGTGGTTTTGGGAGTGGTGGTGCAGAGGTTAAAAAGGTGGGCCTGTGATCGAAAGATCGCCGGTTTAACTCTCGGTACAGACAACAGCAAAATGAGGGTGGAATAGGTGAAACACCTGTCTCCACCCTCATTTGCCCTACTCTGGGCCCTTGAGCAAGGCCCTTAATCCCCACCATCTGCTCCCCCGAGCGCCCAAGATAGCAGCTCTCTGCTCCACACAGAGGGTTGTGGTAGCTCGGTGGTCTGTGGTTGGGTCACGAAGGACATCCGGCATAAAAACAATTGCCAATTCTTCGTGCAACTTAGTTCGCTGTAGCAAACCCTCAAGAAGGGAGATGCTGAAACAAACAAAAAAATTATACAGGTAGTCATTGAGTCATGAGGACCCACCCCTCGAGAGATGTGTATTGGGCAGCTATGTGAGCGCCCAGGTGTGGCGAGGATAATGTTTTGGTGGCATGAAGTTCATTAGTCCTTCAAAAAAAAAAAAAAAGACGTTAATTAATTGATTAATTAGCCGCAGCATTGTATAAGCCACGGTGTTCGAAGCGTGTGAAAAAAAATAGCGGCTTATAGTCCGGAAATTATGGTAATATCGTCTGGTTTCAGAAGTCAACTTGTCAAATTAGATAAGACTTTTTCCAACAATGAAAGGAAAAAAAACCCTGATCAATAAAGCAAAACAAAACAAAAAAAATCACTGATGTACTGTACTGTATATTACACTTAACCAACATGTGAAAATAAATTATAGATTCATGGGAAATAAATTGTAAATATTGTTAAATTGCTGTTTTCTTGTAAAATGTGGGGAAATTTTGATGTGATTAACAAAGTTCACAGGGATAGGGAGTGGAAAGAATCCAGTACCGGTCTGCACGCAAATGTCGAGAATAAAAAGACGACAACAAGATTGTTTAATGATCACAATGCTTAAAATGTGATATTTAGCAATCTTCAATTCAACAGATGTTGCAAACGCCACTGACATGTTTAACATTCAGATTCAGTCTGGAACTCATTAACAGATGCTTTAGGAGTGCTTGGCAGAAAAGTAAGCTTCTACAGAGACTAAAAGCTCATCTGGGATTCCTTAAGATTCTCAGACAGAAGGAATAGTGCATTGAATGTGACATTCCAAATTGTTCTGTAAAAAAATATATACATTGTTGTTCTTTAATTGTCAAACAGACAGTTAGACAAAAACTGCCTTAATGTTGTCATATTATGTATCCACACTGCCCCCTGCTCTTTATTTAAGAAGCAAAATGACTGAAAACCAAAACTGAATTAAATTTTTACAAAATAAATGCATAAGAACGGTGGGTTGAATTCCAGAGAAACTAAATCCTTGATCTCAACTGTTTTTCCAATAAATTCAATCTTTTTGTGCATCATATCACTACAGTGAAAACATACGCTACCCAACACTGACCGAACTGTTTGAAGGTATCACTCCGTATGAACATAATTCGAAACAGCACGTGGAAATAACTCAAGCAATAACGGAGTTCATAGCGAAAGACATGATGCCCATTAATATAGTGACCAAACCTGGGTTTACGGCTTTGGTAAACACAGTAGATAAGCGGTACAGAACGCCCTCGTACACACATTTTAGCCAAGTTGCTATACCGGAGCTATACAAAAAAATAATAATAATGCAGAAACCGAGTTGCAGCGGAGCTGAAAACAGTAGAGTTTTTTGCAGTTGAAACAGATTGATTTATTGCTTGTGTTTGTTGAAAAATACATGAGAAGAAGACATTGAAAAATAATCGCATATTAAAATCCCAATCGCAATATTGAGGTAAAAAAATTGCAATTAGAATATTTTCCAAAATTGTTCAGCTCTAATAAAAGATCATGGATGGATGAACACTGACAATCTCATATGCAAAAAAAAAAAGACATACAGCCTTCTTTTAAAGTATTAATGCCACAATATCAAAACCAAAATCCAAACAAAACACATCACTTCCGCCTCACTTCTACTGACAGGTTCAACAGAACACATTCCAGCTCAATTACATCTGTATTCTTCTATAAAAGAAGTTCCTGAATCTGATTCTGACACATCAGCTGAGATGCTCTTTGTAAATATCAGTCCTGCTATCACTTCAGGGTCGAGTTAAAAAATTTAGTGGTTGTTACCAACTGACCCGTGTCTTCATGGCATCAAAAGAGTGCTAGGAACTGGATACTATCCAATAGCTGGCAACAGGTGGCAACAAGCTGCAAGCTATTTGGGTAATCAACTTAACATACTTCAACCCATGCCAGCTGATTTAACTAAAATCAGTGTGTATTTAACTGAAAATATTCTCTTTCTTTTTGTAAATAAAGTAGTACTATATGGATATATAAATTAATTTGTTCTCAATTCAGAGAATTAGCAGACAATAAAATAACGATCTTCCCAGAAACAGAGATGCTGAAGTCTGATACCCAACCTGAGGTGTCAAACAGAGAGTTTGACACACTATAGGGCCTAACCATGGAGCTGTGAAAAGGAAACCGGCAGGGACCAGGATCAAGTAACTGAGTGGTAACTACACACCACAGAGTCAGGCACAAACTAGCAAAATGAAGGTGGCAGTGGAGGTGCGAAGGCTGCGCTCAGGTTACACAGAAAGATTGAGTCACTGACAGGAAGCTCGGCCTTTCGTGCGGGATCAGCACCAAGAACCAAAGCAGAGAGAGTGCGCTAAGTGACAGCTACTTCATTACATTTTTAAATAGGCAGTCTTAAATTATTGAGTCAGTCGGCATACAAAGAAGGCGCCATTGATCCCTAAGAAGAGAAGTATGATACTGTTTGGATGAAGACACTTTCTTTTCAGTTGGTGTGACACCTTAGCTGGCACAGCAGCACCTGGCAACACAAAGAGAGTGAGGTGTCATTAGGATTTAGGAGAAAAGATATGGCCTGCTCTCGCTGATGGAAAAGCGCAGCGGAACTCAAGATGGCTTCTAATTGATAGAGGGGAATCAATCTGCCTAATTGAAGACCAAACAATTGTCAAAGATAAAGCACTGTCAACTCGTACGTGTTTGCAAAAACTGAGGGAGGTGGGAGAAACCATTTCCACTGAAGTCAGAGATCACCCATCCATTATCTTTACCCGCTTCTTCCTGGTCACTGGTGCCCTAATCCAGCAGTCACTGCAGGGGACACCCTGGACAGGTCACAAGTTCATCACAGGGACACACAGAGACAAACAACTATTCACTCTCTCACTCACACCTTAGGGACAATTTAGAGTTGCCAATCAGCCTAACATGCATGTTTTTAGTCTGTGGGAGTAAACTGGAGTACCTGGAGAAAACCAATGGATGTACAGGTACAGAGAAAAATGCAAACTCCACCCAGAAAGGTCCCCAACCAGGATTCAATCCAGCAACCTTCTCACTGAGAGGCAGCAGCTCTACCAACAGAGCCACCTCAAGTGCAATTAATTTTTGTGGGGGAAATATCTACAATAAAACACTCACATATACATCTTGAACCATCTGAATACACCACAGGAGTGATGTACATTTTCCAATAACATTCCAAAATAAAGTTCAGACTTGCACAAAAACGAATGGCAGATGCTTTTACAATTTAAACGTTACCTTGAATAACTAGCTTATTGGGGAATACAGTACTCTCAGGCATGGACCAGCAGTCTTCCCTAAGGTCGTGGATCTGTGACAGAACTCAACAGAGCTGGCTGATAAACAAATACCTCTTATCAG